>PVLD010013920.1:0-54165 GCA_004027595.1 Dinomys branickii | reverse complement strand
CGCGCACTTAACTCACCCTGTGATCGTGCAGACAGGAGTGCCATTCAGATGTTTTTCCCTGGATGGAGATTTTCCCCGACTCAGAAATCCCGCCGGCCGGTCACTGTTGCTCCAGTTCGCGCAGCGCTGGCTGCGGGGTGGGGTTCTGAGCGGGATCCCGGAGCGCTGCCCGGTTTGGTGCAGTTTGTCCCAGTAGCGCGTTCTCTGTTGGGTTCAGGAGCTGAAGCCGTTCTTCCCTCCACACTGGCTCTCTCGGCTGGTCGTCTTCTTCCCGGAAGTCCTTATTTCTGTCTTCATATTGTTATATTTCATTGTTTGGGTGGTAATCCTCTGGGAGGTTCTCTCTATGCTGCCTACCTGGTCGCCATCTTCCCGGAAGTCTCCTTCCTTCTATTATTTTAAAGGTAAAAGAATGAAGACATCTTAACAAACGCACATATAGAAAATAACACAAAGACAATACAAGCAATACAGAATCTCAGACAAGGTGACAGGAAATGAACAAAGGTTGTTTTATTACATATTGATATCTTCAATTTGGATACTCAGAGAAACAAATGTAGACATGTGAGATTGATCCTACACTTAAACATTAACTGTTCCTTGCAGTGGAGCTACAAAAGTCAGTAGTACCACTATGTTAGCTATCCTGTGTGTGTGTGTGTGTGTGTGTGCATATTTCCCCTTCTTTTTTTTTTTTTTTGCGGTACTGGGGATCGAACTCAAGACCCTGCACTTGCTAGGCAAGAGCTTATTCCATTGAGCTATATCCCCAGCCCCCTCCCCTTCTTTTCTCTTTTCCTTCATCTCAGTTTTTTTTTTGAGCAGTTTCCTTCCCTTTCACAGTGTCTATTGTACTTCCTAGATTTTATTTACTTTTTCAGGTTCTTATACTAGTGAGACAATATGGTGTTTACACATGCAGGTCTGATTTATTTCACTTATGAGTATTGTCTCTAGCTGTGCCCATTTTCCTGTAAAAGCCTCGAGATTATCTTTCTTTATAGCTGAGTAAAATGGACAGATGCTTCCTTTATTTTTTGAGATGGGTCTCACTCCATAATTCAGGCCAGCCTCAAGCTTGCAATGCTCCTGGCCCAGCCCCTGAAGGACTTGGAGGGTGCACCATCATGCCTGGTTCTGCTTTCATGATTAAATACATAGACCTCACCCAAGTTTTCCCTGAGAGCTAAGGAACTTCTGACACATGTATGTTCTTTCATGTACATTTATTCATTTAAGAAAGCTGGGCTGTGTGTTCACCCCATGTATTAAAAACATGTAGAAGCCTCCAGAATTTAAAGAATGTATGTGAATTCAATAGCTGTGCATCTTCACTTTCAAATGGAGTTTGGAAATTCTGTATTTGGATTAGTACTGCTTTGCAAGGTCAGCAAATTGAACTCTGAATGGAAGTCAGCAAATCTAGATTCCAGGCACTTCCTTTGTCACTACAGTGGTTTTTTGTTTGTTTGTTTGTTTTGTTTTGTTTTTGTCTTTTTTGAGGCAGGGTCTCACTACTCAATTCAGGCTGGACTTGAGCTCATTTTATAGCTCAGGCTGGTCTCTAACTCGAGACGATCCTCCTGCTTCAGGTTCCCAAGTGCTGGGATTACAGGAGTGCACTACCACGCCTGGCTTGTCACTACTGTGACACGGAGGAAACAAACCTTTCCAGGCCTCCACTTCGCTCTTCACCAAAGGGAAGAAAACTGAATGTGAGGAGGCACTTTTGAATCCCTCCCAACTGTAACATACGGAGATTGCAATATTTCCGATTCACTTGTTATCTTTTAAAGTTTTATAAATTTAAAAACTGTCGGGCTGGGGATATAGCTCAGTGGAATAAGCGCTTGCCTAGCAAGCGCAGGGTCCTGAGTTCGATCCCCAGTACCGCAAAAAAAAAAATAAATAAATAAATAAATAAAATAAAAACTGTCATTCATACATGTTTGCACTACATGTACCTAACACATCCGAGTTTCTTCTGGATTTTTGAAGACCATCTGACGCGCGATCCAGAGAGGGCAGCATGAACCACAGACTGCGCAAGACAGAGAAGCAGTACCTCTGCAGGCCTGCAGATGTCAGCTTTGAGCTTCTAGGGCTGCCTTAAGATTGTGTTGCTGAAGTTACCTATTTCAGAATTGAAAGGGTAAAAAAAAAAAAAAAAAAATTCCTAAAACAAGGGTAAAAACAAACAAAAAAATTCCCAGAATTGAATTTGCTTTGCAAGTAGAGATACTTGAGTCTTGGTGTCTTCAATTAGGCTTTTTTTTTTTGGTACAGGGAATCAAACTCACAACCGCATGCTTGCCAAGCAGGCACTGTGTCTCTGAGCTGTATCCCTGACACTCTCGGTGTCTATGAATTCAGTGATGCATCAACATATGTCACATGAGTTGTAATATGTACCTACTGAGAAGGTAAAGTGCTGTCATTTCCAGTTGGTTTCTGGCTAGAAGCTCTCCCATTAGAGAGTTTTTGTTTTCAAATAGGATTTTAATATGCTCTTTTTCTTTTCTCATAGAATGGTTATAGTCAAGTGTTTTTTTTGAACTCCTCATTGGGTTCAAATTCTCTTTGGTTACCTTGGGCAAATGATTTAACCTCTCTGTGAGCCTCGGTTTTATAAGTCTGTAAAATAAGTTTTGTAAGCGTTAAATGGGATAATTTACTTGTAGTACTTGGCTTTGTGTCAGGCATCTAGTGCTCCATAAACATTCTGAGAGGGTGACTCTTAGTACTTTAAAGCATATTTTTACTAATGACACAGGAACAGGAATGATATTTAAAGTGCATTCTTACAAGATCTCTAAAGTTTCAATGCCTTTTGAGAATTGTACGTAGCATGTAGTACTTTGAGTTGCATGAGACGTAAGTTCTTGTCTAATACCCCAGGCATCACCATGTGGGAAGGAAGTGCTTCAGCACATTGGGTTCTGACCTTAAGGCTCTCAGTAACTGTCCTCAGACATCACAAAGTTAATTTTCTCCAGAATGGATGCTTTTGCACCAGTACACTAACTATCCAAGGGTTCAATTGTCTTTCTGTAAAGAGCTAGAAAGTAGATAGTTTAGGCTCTGGGGCCACACAGTCTGATCTCTGTTGCAACTACTCAGCTCTACCACAGGGCAAAGGAGTTGTAGCTGAGATGTAAGGGATCATGGCCCCTCTGCTTTAATAAAACTTTATTAATGCACCCAGAAATTAGAATTTATAGAGGTGGCATGTGTTACCAAAATTCTCCTTTGGATTTTTTCCATCCCTGTAAAACTATTCACAGCTCATTGGCTCTGCAGAAATAGGCAGTGAGCTGCTGGTGCTCAGGCTGTGCTTTGCAACCTGTGATCTGTACCTCAGACAGATGGTTCCTTATAGAGGGCAGGTGTGAACCACTTCCCTAGGGCTCTTCCAGAACATTCGCTGAGCATTGCCTTCTGTCCCAGCAGGTTTCAAGACCTTAGAAAGTACAGGTGTTGTTCTTAATGCTACCACTTTCTTGTCTCAACTCAGTTACTCTTCAGAATATATGTATGCTCTTGTAAAACAGAAGTTCAGACGTGGTAAAAGAAAGTTCATTCCCCTTTGCCTCTCCAGGAGCAAAAGATAATTACTGTGTTGCTTTGGCTTCAACCCTTTGAGATCATTTTTCCAATAACACAGTAATGTATGCTATCTTTTATTTTTAAAACCAAAATATTCTTTATTATTTTACAAAATCATTCTATGTTCTTCTAAACCCTCTTTAAAATTCATTCAATAAATTCACTCTCTAAATCTTTATTGCAAAGCTACTATATACCACATAGGCATTAGACTGAATGATATGAAATAGTTCTTATGTAAACCATTTTTAAAGACCTTTTCAGTCTGAAATAATTTTAGACGCACAAGAATTGTAAAAATAGAACATTCTCCTGTACATTATTCCAGCATCTGCTGATGGTAGCACTTTATGTACATTGTCAAAACCAGTAACTCAGCTTTGGTGCAGCAGACTTAACTAGTATATAAGCCCTGCTCAGATTTTATCAGTTTTTAAAAATTAATTTTAGTAGTACACCTTTGATATGCTAAAGATCACATTCATCATAGGGAATTTGTACCTCTTCATAATGCGTCTTCATTCTTCTAGTTTTCCCCATCCCCCCTCCTCTCCTTTCAACCCTTCTTCCCCTTCATATTTACAAAAGCTTTATTTCTATTTTCCCTTCTGTTCTCTTTCTCTTTTCCCTTCCTTGTCAGTTTTTAATAGATATTCACTATTTTAATTTTGATCTATAAAAATAACACATTTTAATCTACCTGTTGACTTATGTATGTGTCAATCTTTCTACGTCCAGCATCTTTGCATGGCAGGTCTTTTACTCCTAACAGAGTCACCCCAAGTCATTTTTGGCTGTGGGATAGCAGTTATCATTTTTTGTTTTGTTTTGTTTTGGGTACCAGGAATTGAACTCAGGACTTTGTGCTTGCCAGGCAGGTGCTTGTGCCACTGAACTACATTCCCAGCCAGGTAGTGGATTTCTAAGAGCTAACTTCAAATTTCCACTTAGAAGGTCTCTGTGGCCTTACTTCACACAAATGCCACACACCGCAAGAGTGTACTCTTAGCCTGGCCATCTTGGAGAGTTTCCAGTGGTTAACACATGATCCACACAGTATTTTACAGTAAAAAAAAATCTCTATTTGAGAAAATGTAGAAATTCTACAAAGGAATTAATTAAAAAATTAACTGTATATCTCCATTCAGAGCCAATGTATACTTAGCATTTCTTTTTAATTTTTTGGGGGGGAGGAAGAACACCATGTGCTGGTGTTCTTGTGTATATTATTAAATATTTACACACTCATTGCTTAGCTAAGGATAGTATTAATTCTTTTTAAATGGTTACTATACAATTATGATTTCCTCAGGTCATTTAAATTCTTTGTAATAAGACATCCAGAATTACAGAGGTTAAAAAGGACCTAGGGGATCAGTTGGTGAAATACCAGCCTCGTCAAATAAAGAATCTGTCAATCAGAGGAGGAAAGTGTTTAGCCCAAGGTCACATGTCAAGGAAGCCTGGGATAAATATTTTGATGGCAGGGAATGTCCAGGATGCCATAAAAATGGAGTCTATGTGGCAGTACTTGGTAGTACTTTAAAATCAGGAGCTAAATGTTATAGGAATTCCATTTTCCAGAGTATCCATGATGACCAAGAACTCAGGAGACTAAATTATAAGCCAAAATGCCAATTATTAATTTACTATGAGAGTTCTAGCTATCAAGAACTCTATATATTGTAGTTTTCCACGTGAATATATTCTCATCCTTTAGGAAAATGTAATATAAATTCAGGAGCTTTGGTGAATATGTGGACTGGGGCAAAGAAGGGTTAATGTAAGATTCTTTTGTGCTTACACTTTAATTAATACATTTTAATATAATACACAAAAAAGCCAAATGTACAAAAAGCTTTCAGATGAAATCAGTCTTCCCTTGATCTCTTTCATCCAGGCCCAGATGCACTATTCTCTTAAAAAAGTCATAGTGACCAGTGTTTCTATATGAGTTTATTTTTGCAGCTATAATAAATCACCACAAGTCTAGTGGCTTACAACACATAATTTTTCTATCTTATAGTTCTGGAGGTCAGCATTTCTAAAATGAAGGTGTTGGCAGGGCCATATTCCATCTGGATGCCCTAGGATGGAATATTTGCTTACCTTTTCTAGTTTCTCGAAGTCACCTGTATTCCTTGGCTTGTGGCCCCTTTCTCCACTGTCAAAGCCAGTGATGTGGCTCTCTTAGTAACTTTTCTTGTTGCTGAGAAAAAATACCCAGCACCCAAAGTTAAAGGAGGAAAAATTTATTTGGCTGACAGATTGTAGAGATTTCTATCCCTAATTGGCTTGTGCCAAGGCAGGTGGGCATGGCAGAGGTGCGTTGCAGGGGAAAAATTGTCCATGGTGTGGCAGGGTAGGCAAAAGGCAGCACAATGGTGAAGTAGGGAAGCAGCAGTAGCAGCAAGTGATGGCAACAGCCCTCTTTCTTTTCCTTATGCTCTATCCTGGCTATGCACCCTAAGAATTTATACACTGGCACGGCACCATTAATCTTAGCACCACATCCTTAATCCCAGCATCAAACACTTTAGATTTATCTGACTCTGAAAAACCCATCCTACGATGGCATGAGGCTTTGGGGGAACATCTAATTATAAGTCATAACACGAGCATCTTCATAGCTCTTTCTGTCTGAGTTTTTGGTCACGTCTCCTTTCTTTGATCTTCATGCTTTTTATATAGGCCCTTGGGATTGATTATATAGGGCCCACTGGAGAAGCCAGGGCTATGAATTGTATCTAGTTATCCCTCCAAAGTCTCATGTGCTCATAGTTGGGCTTTTTGGAAGTGGCTGGATCTAAGGTGTATGAATATAGATTAAGGGTGTGTCATAACTAGATTAGTCCACTGATTGGTTTCACACAGTTCTGAGTCTGGATGATTGAAAGGCCTACTCTGGCTGTGAATGGCACCAAGCAATAGGCTTGTAGCTTGGATGAGATAAAAAGGGAAAGGATGGGTGCCACCTGCTTGTCCTGCCATGGACTGTTTCTCCTCTGTGATGTCCCTTTATCTTGCCGTTCACCCTTGGAGTCTGCCAACTATGAACTGAAACCTTTACCAACTGTGAGCCAATGAAAACATTTCCTCCTTTAACTTTGGGTATTGGGTATTTTGTCCCAGCAATAAGAAAGTAACTAAGACATCCAGGATAAACCTCCTCCCATCTCAGATCCTTAACCTGGTCACACTGCAAAGATTATCTCTAGCAAAGGTGAAAGCCTCATGTTCTGAGTGAACATGATTTGGAGGTGGGTGAATACTATGCAGCTCACTACAACTCGCCCCCTCACAGAATAGCTTTCCTAGCAAGTTCTGGGAGCCTCCTGTCTTTATGTGGAATTCATCTTGTACCAAGCTGTGGATTGGTGTTCAGGGGCTTAAGAATCTGAGTACCAGAAAGCACAGAAAGCATGAATACCAGTAGCCTCGACTTGTGTAACCTGTAGCCCTTGGCACTAACCTGGCTGCTCTCCATCAGGAAAACAGCCATTGCCTTGTATCTTATGTCTGTATTCTGTGCATAACGTTGGAAGCTTTGTGGTGCTTCCCACAAGAGTTTTTGGCATTTTCTGAAGGATAAGAGAGAAAAAGGTGCTGTGTGGTATCAGGCAGCAGTGTCTGTGATCGTAAAGTATCTCTCCCATCAGACAGTTTAAAGCACAGATGAACTTTGATCAAAGTGACCCAGGCTGGCTTTTCTCTTTGCTGGTTTCCATCTCAGACCTTTCATCACAAGTGAGTGTAATACAACAGAGTTTTGATGGAACAGGGGCAGGAGTTCTCAGTTCCTACCTGCAACTTTGAGCTCTAGTGTGTAATTACAGAGAGCAAAGCAACAATAACTTAGTTGTAGGATCTGAAAACATGTTGAATTTCATCCTTAGGTTTTTATGTTCTAGGCATTCTACAGATTATTTTCCCTGAAGAACAAATAAGCTCTCTGGTCCCAATTATGAGCCTTACAAAACCTATTGCATTTATTCTGCCTTAAGTATGAGGAAGTTTGAGGGGAAGACTTAATGTTCAATGTCAGTAATTATTAGCTTAGACATTTGTTATAGTCAGACTTTCTCTCTGTGTGGGTTTATGTTCTGTTTCTATTGTAAACGTTTATTATAGATATGATTTTTCATCATCCCTGAATTTTTTTCCCCATGCTTTGGCTTCTAGCATTGCCTTTACTTTCTGATGTCCCTAACCATTTCTTCTTGTTCTTCTTTTTCCTCTTCCACCTCTCTACCCACATTTGGTGGGAGTGGTGATTCTGTGGATTGGACCCAGGACCTTCACCCTAAGCTACATCTTCAGACCTATTTTTCATTTTGAGACAGCATGTCTCTAAGTCCCTAAGTTGTCCAGGCTGAGCTTAAACTTGCAGTCCTCCTGTCTCAGCCTCACAGAGTTCTGGGGTTACAAGTGTGCAGAACAACAGCTGACTAGTATGCTTACATTTTTATGCTGATATTTTCTAGGATTCTTGTTCTTCTCCCTGGACCTGAAGTCTTTGGATTTTTTTTTTTAACTATTCTGAAGATTTTAACTGCTCCTGGGACACTAATGACTCCTAAGTTAGTATCCCCAACTGCACTTTTTCAAATTTGGTTCAGAGTCAGATGTATCAAGTGCTAAGTAAATAGGGGGAATACCTTATACTCTGTGCTCCTGATTGCAAGCTCACCACCCTGTCCTGTAGATTTGTGCCTCTGTTCTCCTTGCCCTGCTCCTCTTCTTAGTCACCAGACAGCCAGGCTACAGACTGCTGTGCAGAGTGGGGATCTGGGGCTTATCTAAGATGCTTATTTCTTCCTCACTCCAAATTCAGTGTCCATATCCTACTCACTTTCCTTCTAGTATCTGTGTTCACCCCGTCATTTCGGCAGGCTGAGATCTGTGTCCCCCCTTCATTTTTGCTATCTGTGAGCCTCAGACCTGGAGTTCATGCTAACTCCTCCTTGAACTGTTCCATCATCCTCCTGCCCAGACCTAACAGTTCTGTGATTTCTTGCTGCCTGAGAGTCAGAACCTTACCGGTATGAAAACAAGGGTCTGTCCGACCAGTTCCTGTCTGCCCCAGTCCTACCTTCCCCTGTCACTGTCTGCCCCTTCTGTCAACATCGGCACAGATGCTTGGGGCTGGATGTGGGTGCCAGGCTGATCGTACTTCCCTAGCTTGGATGGCGCTGTGGCATTGCCATGAAATGGCCTTCTCCCCATGATGTGGCTGGCTAACTGCTCTACAACCTTGTCTCTGACTAGGTGTTACTCATCCAACAAATATTCAGCACATAGTGTGTACTAGGCAGTGTGGGGTCCTATCACTACCCTGGGCCTGTTAGGCTCGAAAGATCTTTTGGCCTTTGTACTGTAAATTCCTTGTGGGTGGTAGGCATGGTGGCACATCCGTGTCATCCCAGCGTTCTTGAAAGCTGAGGCAGGAAGATCACAAGTTTGAGCCTAGCCTGGGCAACTTAGCAATTTAGGGAGATCTGTTTCAAAATAACAGTGATGATGGTGGTGATGAAAGATTTGGAGATGTAGCTCAGTGCGAAGGGCCTGGGTTCAGTTCTCTAGTCTCTCTCTCTCTCTCTCTCTCTCTCTCTCACACACACACACACACACACACACACACACACACACACGGAATTTCTTTGAAATAGTATGGGCTAAGTAGTGCCTGGAACAGTGCTCGGCATCAAGTAAATGATCAGGAAATTCCCCTTGTAACTCAGCCAGCAGTCTGGAGTTCAGAAGCGATCAATGTGTCTCAGCTTAAATTTTCCCTTCTCAGAGAAGCTTTCCTTGGCCGTTGGAGCAGCTCCGTGATGCTCCTGACTTGGCCCCATGAGATTATATTCTCTATTCACAGACTGTTGCACAGTTGTGGCTGATTATTTTTTTTCAGTTGTTTACAATTCCATCATGTGTCACTCGGAGATGGCAATCCATTCTGTGGAAGGCACCATGAGATGATTTTGTTTCTGTGTGAACATCATACAGTGAATAGGCAAACCTCAATGGTATAACTTACCATCCTCCTTGGCTACCTGGTGTATATCTGCACAGCGTGGCCTCTTGTGCTTAGGAGATGATGAATAAAACAAGATCAGCTCATGTACAAGGGAATACACTACAGCAGAGCACGCTGCTTTGCGGTGAACTTTGTTTCGTAAATAGGATTACACTCAAATGACAAAGCGTACCATAGCAAGTATGCAAGGCAATGTCAGTCACTTTATTGTGAAGTGTTATGTACTGTACAGGACTGTACATGACTGTACATGACTCTGCTTCTATATAACAGGCAATGCATTAGGCAGACTGCAGTAGTTGATGGAAATTCTTTAGTTCTGTTATAATCTTACAGGCCATGGTTAGATGTGGTTCATCATTGACCAAAATGCTGCTTTGTGATGTGTAGTTGTATTTGTTTAAATTTTATTTTCTGCACTAAGTTGTAAATTCTGCGAGGCCCAAGGTATAGCTACCACGGTGTGCTCAATAACACTTATACTATATCTTATCTACAAGGGCTCGGTAGGTGTCTGTTAACTGAAAGGCTAACACATTTTCTTGTTAAATAAAAATTCTGAATGCATTGCTGGGACCTGTGCAAACATGAAAGCTAGCTGTATGCTGGTGAGATAGTTCACTGTATCCATCTACCAAATGGAGATGTTTCTATGGGATTATGTTAGCAAGCAGATGAACCCCTGAATAGAACCATGTCAAAGCAATATGCATATATAAGTTATGCAGAAAAGAAAAGGTGGTATTAAACACATCAGCTAAAATTCCAGATGGCCTTGAAATGCCTATTTTAGGAGGTGGCTTTTTTGTTTTCTTACAAGAAATATAACCATTTCTTCTCCTTTTCCTTCTCAGCACCCTTGGAGAAAGAGACAGAGACAGAGCTGGTGACAGGGACAGAGACAGAGACAAAGGTAAAAGATCGTATATCTGAAGTATATGACTTAGATTTTTAAAAATCCACAGCAGGGGTTTGTGTAGATGGGCCAGGAAGAATAGAATATTGCTAAGTGACAAAATGCATCACAATTGTTACAAAATAGACAAAGAATTTGTAGACTTACACTCTTGGCAGAAATAATGTTGATGATTTCTATATCTTCAGAAGCTTTGAAAAGAAAGATATATATAGAAACCTGGAAAATCATTGCCTGCTTGAGGTCACTGATATACAGCACAACCAACACCTGCCCCTGATGTTTCTCTTGGTTTCCAAGGATCCTTTCATTTATTTTGATTATTAAAAAAATGATTAAAGTCACTTCAAGGGAAGACTGCAGGCAGGACAGGTGTCCTGAAAGGAAAGTATCTTTCCTCAGAGACGATTGCAGGCTTGTTCTTGTTGCCACCCGCACTTTGCCAGGCTTCTGGTGAATAGGCTATGGAGGGAGGGAGGGAGCCGCTGAGCACAGGGGCTGCCATGGGAGATGTGGAGTCCTGGCAGGGTACCTGGCTCAGGGCAGCACTTCCCAGACTTTTCGATGTCAGGGTCCCTTTAGACTCCCACAAGTTAAGACTGAGACATTCAAACTGAAAAATAGTTATGAATTCATTGAAAGCCAAACCAAACAAACCCCTGACACGTTAACATAAATAACATGGCAACTAACTGCATTTTTCCAAAGGAAATAGTGGGAAGAATGACATTGTTCTACACTTTTACAAATCCCATCGATGCCTGGCCTCACAGGCAACAGAGGGTGTCTCATATCTCTTCACACACGCTGAGGTGGGGGAGAAAGGGCTGAATGACACCATCACACACCACATGACCTCTGGGAAACGCCACTCTGCGCTGCTCAGAGGAGCCTAAGTCAGCCAAGCAAACTGCTCGGCAGGGATGGGCAGTGCTCAAAGGATTTAGGCAGTGACCAGGAAAGATATTTGACAGTGGAAAACATAGCTCACGGTACAGTTACTTTTTATGAGTGTCACAAACGCCATATGCTTGATGTCTACTTCTGAGGAACATTTTGAGATATGAGGAAAATATCTTAGGTGTTCAGAAACACTTTTTCAAAAATTTGCTCTCTGAGGTGGGCATCAGTGTGATTTGAGATGCATTGGGTGGAATGTGGTGGGTTGTGCTGGTGATGGGAAGGCCCTATTGGGATGGGGTGGGAGCATCCCTCTGGTGGGGGCATTCAGCAGCTAGTGGGCCAATTCCCTTTTCCGTCTCAACTCTTCAAGCAGATTGACACCAACCTGCTGATAATCATTGGTTCTGGCTTGGGACTTACACTCTTGGCATTGCTTGGGGCGGTTCTCCTACAAGGTAAGGTGGCAGGACAGTGGGGGGATGGGTCCGTAGGGGTGCAGTGACTTCCACAAGGTCTCAGTGAGTTGCTTCTGCATCCTGTCCCTTTCTTCAACCCGCAAAGAAGCTTGGTCCTATCACAGCCCCCATCTCAACCAGGAGGTAAACCTAAATTAATAATGGCTTTTTGTATTGTCCTCCGCGCAGAGTTTACATTTTGGAAAATTAAAAGCAAGAATCAGAGCACCTTCCTTGACTGGACACTTGGTTCCAGGCTTATGGACTACCTTGATTTATTCTATCTTCATTTTTGCATTATTGGAAAGTGCTATTGTTTTCGTTTTAGTATCTAAGAATCTCTGGAGTCTCCTCTTCTTTTGCAAAGACTGTGGCATGAATGATCATGGTCTTATGTGTTACCTAAAGACAGCCTTTCCTAACCAAGGCCGTGGATGGCCTTCAGGGGAGACATGGATGCCTGGCAGTCATTTGCAAATATGTTTGTTTGTCCACGCCCGAATTTTCCAAGGCACAGGGTCCAGAGTCTTCACTAAATTCTCCAGCTGCCCCAGGGCCTTGCACTCCTCTCCCCAGAAATAAAGTTACATGACACTGTAAAAGGCAGCCATGAAACACAGTTTGTGATTCCCATGCGGGATACAGTCACACGACACCTGGTACCATTGTAAAGTGGAGAGGAATTATTGTTCCCGGGAAGTTGGTCCTGAGCTGTGACTAGTAGCCATTTCAGCAATTCTGAGCAGCAGGGAAACTTGTATATTCTCACACCTGTCCCAGGCAAATACTGCAAAGCGAAGTGTAGAACTTTCTGAAAGTCTGTTACAACTCTCATGCAAAATCATGGGGATAGTTTTGGAAAATTTGAGGTCTGGCCCATAAAGAAGTGTTTTAAAACCCAAGTGATTACTTAAATTCTAGGTAAGTGAATGACTTCCAAATGAGACAGCTTGCCACCATGGTCCACAGAGTTGGAACAGCTTTGTAATTATAGGCATAGGCGCTGACTGGGATCTGAAAACAGCTAGCCCTGGACCAGGGAAAGGAACGGCTTTCCCTGCCAGTCAGCCCTAAAATCGCCTTTGGCTGGAATGGGAACAGCAGCCTCATGCAGGCCTCATACTCTGACAGCAGCTTCTCTATTCACACTGTGGCCTTGTCTTTACAGGAAGAGTCATGAAAGCCAACTGTTTGCAGAAACACCAGAGGTAAATTGTCCTGTGTGACCGATGGTGATAATGGTTATACAAGCTGCTTCAAATGGTCTGACGCTACTTGGTGGTGTAATCCTTGTGCTTGTGTTCGGATTGAACGCAGCAGTGGGGAGACGTAGCACTAGAGGGGAAAAAGACATGCAGATTTAGCTCACATTAACCTGTGTCTCAGTGAACACTGTGTATCTATCCAAAGTGACAAGAAAGGTGGGTGGCATCAGTAGAAGTACCACATGCAAAAAAAAAAAAGAAGATATGTCACTACTCTGTTCTCCATTTGTTCAACTCTGGGTAACTCACTTTTATAAACTGAATGAGATTTTGTATTATTGAACTGGAGTTCATTGGGAGGAGGCTTGGAAGTGTGGAAGATGAAAAAATTAGAATATGATTCCTGGGATCTGGTTCTTCTGTCCCATGTGCTATTTAATTTTTTACCAAAAATATAAGTGCTTGAAGAGTCCCTGGAAATGTAGCTTGGATCTCTGTCCCATCCATAGCCTTCTGGGAAAGAAGGGTAGACATTTGGGGAAAGTTGCTGACCGAAGCCTTGTTTTCAGTATCCGGTGGTATCAGTAGCATAACATTTGTGAACAACCAGCACTAGCAAGTGGGGAGACTGAGGCACAGCCACATGACCCCCCAGTGTCATCCTCGGAGGCCTTTTTGGTGAATGTATCTAGGTCATTTTCTCTTCTGATAATATACTGTACATCGGCAAATAGCTTCACATCGTGTGGCCTCAGTCTCCTCTTTTGTAAAAAGATAAATTGGGGCTGGATGGGCTCTGAAATCCTAACTCAGGCTCTGGTCAGTTGTGCTATAAGCCAGTAATGTCTGTGCTTTATTTTTTTCTCCCAGGCTTGCAGCTCCTCTTTACCAGCCTGTCTCTTCCCTTTGCAGCCTGCACAACCTGGGAGAGAGCAAAAGCGTCCTCAGTGACACGTCGCGTGAGCAGGAGGACGAAGATGGCCTCTTCACACTCTGACTTGCTCCTTTCTCTTGGGGCTGTGGGGAGGCCTTGGCATTTGCCGTGTCCACATAAGTTTGGGATATTTTCATTTTTTTTTCTTTCAAGTCTTACCTCTTCCACTGTTGTCACGGTCCCAGTCTTGTTTTCGTTTCACCCCTCCAAGGAACTTTAGAGACCACGTCTTCTTTGCCCCCTGCTTAGTCACCTCTTCAGCATCACTGCTAAGTGATCTTTCATATTATGCTCAGATCTGCTCAGTGATGGTGAGCTCATTACCACACCATCTGGTCACTGGTTTAGCCTGGAGAGTTTTGCTTGAGATTCAAGCAGCCCCAGGAAGAGACACAGAACCACAGACTGGGTTAAACCTTTTTCATTCAGCTGCTCAGCCAGAGTCTTCCTGACAAGCTCCTCTTGTGGCCGCAGCCCTATATACCCATGGCAGTCCTCATGCTCCACCCTCAGCTGCATTTACACCACAATACGCAATTTTATTCTGAAACTCTGTATCATTTTACTGTTTTTGTTTTGTTTTTGGTCTATGTTGTTGATATTTTGCTATTGCTTTTTTTATTTTTCTCTTTAAAATAAAAAACAAAGGTGGCCATGTGCCAGCAACAACCTTGGTTATGGAAGTTATTTCCATCGGGGTATCAGGACATTGTGCTTGCACTGGGGTCCTGTTGACACAGAGCACACTGCCTCCCAGATCCCTTTCATCCCACAGCCTGAACCAGAGTGCTGCCATCTTGGCTTTTGCTTCCTTACAGACCCATGGAAGTCCATTCATTCTCAGGGTAGTTCTAAGAGTAAGAAATATTTAAAGCAGAACCTGTCTCTCAATAGCATCACTGTGTTGGTCCTACATGCACATACTGTGCTCATGTAGAACATGACAAATCTCACTTCTACTTGGTCATTGTCCTGAGAGAAAAGGAGAACCTCATGTGCCTCTAAAGTGCCTTGCTCCTGGGACCCAGTATGTTTGTACCACTCCTTTTCTGGCCAGGTTTCTGAGTTCAGTACCCCACTCCTGATTCAGCAGGAGCTGCCCCCATCTATGTTTCATTACTAATGCAGGGAATGATGCAAAATCACCCCAGAACTTTGACTCACTTCTAAAACTCCCCTATTTTCCATTATTATTATAGCAAACTTGAATGTCTTTAAAGGTAACCTTGGTGCCACACCTTAAGTCATATTTGGGAAATTTAACTTTGGAAACAGCTAAGGGCCCATCAAAACACAATGTAGGAAATGACACGGACGGTCTCAGGATGTGACAGTATCCAACTAATTTCCTCCAAAAGTAATTCATGGCCATTTGCGCCACAATAAGAACAGGTGTACTTTAAAACTTTAATAACTACCAGCATGAAGCACCCTGGGAGAGAGCTTAAAGCAAACAGTTGTTGGAGTGAATGTTAAAAGTGTGCTCCAGTGGCAGATACTTCTGCCTAGCTACTGGGGAAAGTAAAGCGGACCTGAAAGGCATTTTTCTGGAGGTACTGCCAGCATGTTCAGAGCAAAAGCAACATTAATGGAATAAGAATGCTGTCTTCTAAATAAAAGGCTTCTATTCCCTTAATAGTACCTTGATGAGAAAGCAAAAACCAGTCTCATAGCTTGAGTGGTACAGCCTGTGCATTCCCTGCTTTTAGTTCACACATCGGCAGCTAAAATAAAAATCCCCCCCTTACCTGGGTTTCTGAAGAACACCAGGCCCAGAGCAGCCTGGATCATTGTTTAGGTTTTGAGTAAAATGCCCAGCTTGTCCTGAGCAACAGAAACAGCTAACAGTGCTTTGGTGGCTTTGTCTTGGTGGCTTTGTTTTCACTGTCCTGAGTCATTAGCTTAAGATACTAATAATAACCTTCACGAGTGCACTAAATACAAACATTCATGTAGGAACTGAAGGAGAAATGAGTGTGAGTTCTGGTGTAGGGCCCCAGCTTCCCTGTGTGGAAAGTGGAGTGGGGCTGCGTGACTTGATCTAGGTGGTCAGCCTGTAATGGTTTGTCAGTCAGGGATATGCCCCACCCTAACTTAGCTCAGGCTCCCTGCCCACCCTGCAAAACAACCACAACCATCACTATTGCTTGGAATCTAATTCAAAAAAGAAGACAGCAGATACCTCCTAAGCACAATGTTGAAGCTCAAAGTGTATTTCTCTGCTTTGCAAAGGACCATTTTGAATCCTTTCTGAGACTCCTGGGTCAGCCTCAGAAACATTCACATGCACAGTTATGATATTCTAGAAGTGGTAGTAGCCTCCAGGAGCCTCTTGCCTAGTAGTTCTGAGTTTAATGGAACACTGCGATCAAATGGGGAGTTTTTAGAAATGCCAACTCCCACCCTTAGAGACATTCTTTTGTCTGTGGTATGATTTGGGCATCTGAGTTTTAATCTGTAAACACACCCACAAAGTTTTAACATAAAGCCAGGGCTTCTAGCCCATTTGAACTGCTATTCTAGGTTGCTAGCTCTCAAATTGTGTACTTTTTTCTGATACTGGGACTGAACTCAGAGACTTCATACTGAGCTACATTTTCCCATTCCCACCCCCTGCATGAGACAGGGTCTCCCTAAGTTTCCCAGGCAGGACTCACACTTGAGATTCTCCTACCTCAGTCTCCCAGAGTATGAGGATTGCAGGCATAGAACAGTAGCCTGAGAATAATCTGAGGTTATTAGATATGCAAATTACTACCTTCTCCTTTACCTCCTGAATCAGAAATTCTGGAGGTGGATCCCAGAGGTCTGTGGTTTACCAAGTTCTCTGGGTGATTGTGATTCATGCTAAAGTTTGGAAACAATTACAGTATATCATAATTATTCCTAACAAATGGATTGAGATTACAAAAAAGATGCTCCCTGTGCAAGCAATATCCAGTAACAAGCCTGACTGGACAGACAGAAGCTCCGGATTTGGCATCTCGTTCTACCTGGACCCTTGCTATAACTTCCCGTCACAACCAGATTTATTCCTCCTCTGTGTAATTAATCCTCCACACAGAGACAGGGATGTCTTTCCTCAGTAAAGGTGTGAGAGTCCTGTCTCCTGACTTCTAGCTTTTTCTGTATGCAGACCTTAGACCTACACAGAATGAGCACACTGAGATTCTGCACAAGGCAGGGTGGCAAACTGATAACTTCAGAGGTCAGGCAGTGGTCAAAGTAACGCACCTATGACAGGAGGAGTGTGTGTGCATGTCCAGTTAAAGGCACAAAAATTCAAAGTTTGTTAAAACAGTGTCCCAGGCAAGCAAAATATGTCTGTGGGCCAGAATAAGGCAGTCAATTTGAGACTTGGGAGAAGGGGTGGGTTTCATAAAGTGATGAGTTAATTTAAAAACAATAATGCTTACGTGAAGATGCCCTGATCAGACAAGGCTGTTCATGTGATTGTTCCCTGCACTCTCCTTGTGTGACAGGATGAATTGGTAGCCTCTACAAACAACTTTTTAGTGACTATTTTGTACTGGGGAGGGAGAGCCCAGGAAAAAAAAATTGGTTTTCTCATGGAGGTTAAAGTCTGGGACAAACACACTTAGGAAATGCAATTGGAAGGAATCTGGTTGTTCTTCCATATCTGCAAGGAAGGACTTTGATGCAGTCTTTGGCTCTTACAGCTGATGTTTATAGCGTAAATCTATAATCAAACCTAGAGTATCTAAAGCAACTTCAACCTTGACCTTGGCTTTTCTAGACTAAGTAAAATAGATGACATAATCTTTGAGCATTTTTATGTTCTTGGGACTATGCTAAATATTTCAAAGCAGTTGTCTCGTGGAATTCCAGAAGCAGCTCAGGTATGTCATTCCTGTCATTGAAAGGACATGCCCAAGATCACATAGTCCACCCTCCTGTAGCAGAGCCGGTCCTTGAACCAGGCCTAAAGGACCTTACATTCTTCGCACAGCCCTGAACTTCCCATTGCAGGGCTCTGATTTATGACCGCAGGTATATGCCGCCGGGGCACAGGCCTGCACGGGAGCTCTGGCAACTTCAGTTACTCAGACCCACAGCGCTTGAGAGTATTGGTGGTTCTCGGGTCCCATCTCCCTGTACCTTGGTCTTCCCTGCCCCATATCACTGGCTCAGAATCTGATTTGCACCTTCAGAGAAGGCAGCAAGGAGAGAGCCTGGCAGGAGCCTTAATGAAGCCGGGTGGGAACCATTTCAATGGAATGTGTTGCACTAACTCATGAGGAGCTGAAGCCAGCTGTCAGCAACTTAATGAAAGGTTAACAGGAAGTCAGCAATGGCTTGCTGGGGAGGCTTCTTGTCTCTCTAAAGAAAACAGAAAGTTGAGAAGTGGATTCCCTGCCTGGAGACAAAAGAAGAAGGAGGAAACCAGTTGAAACCGCAGCACTGAATGTGGAAATAGAGTTGCATTTAGACTTGTAAACATGTTACATATGAAAAAAAAGAAAAGAACTACCCACAAGAGTTCGCAGCTTTCTGAGTATCAAAGGACAGCAGAGGGAAGTGTTACCAAAGGAGAAGGCACCGATCCTGGTTTGAAGGTCCTTGGCCACCCCAGCAGGGCTCTGCATGAAGCATGAGATGAGTTCACTGCTCGAACTGTCTGGGATGGTTCTGCAGCCCTGTGTGTGCTCCACGGTGCATGTGGAGGATTGCGGTGGGGGAGGAAGAAAGACCTTTCTGCAACTTCCCATTCAGTTCTCATCCTTCAGTGGAAGAAATGGAGACCAGACAGGGCCGAATAAGTTGCTCCAGGCCATCCAGTAAAACAGTTCTAGAGCAGGACCTAAATAAATCCTGGTTCACAAACTTGTTTCTGTGACCACATCTTGAATTTTTTTCCAAGTTCCCTTAGACCTGCCTGGTTATTGTCCCAAACGTTAATCTGTGAAGATCTTAAGGATGCAGTCATGTGGCTCAGCATTTCTTGCCCTTTCTCTGAGCACTGAGCCGTCTCTCCCAGCACAAGCGTGAGAGCGGCTCGCAGATGCATTCCATAAGCTCCCAGAAAGGACATGGAAAGCAGAAGTGCAAAGCCTGGTTTCTCACCACTGTGACTAGGCTGACCAATTTGTGTGGGTTTGCCTCGGAGTTTTCCAGCTTTAAAACTTAAAATCCTGAGTGCTACAAGATCAACCCCCACCCCTAAACTGTGATAGTTGGCCAATCTAAGGTTATAACTGGAGGTCAAAGCCAACGGCCCTCCCAGTTCTCTTGCTCACAAACCTTGCACTTTTCTTTGTTAGTGATCATTTTTCCTGGGACTCTAGTTGGACCCAAGTAGAATATGATTTTCTCAGATTCCAAGTTAGAATAAAAACAAAACAGATCTAGAGTCTAGACCAGCAGTGGTGAACCTATGGTGTGCATGCTGCAGCAGCATTGAAAGCTCTACAAGTTAACCATCACTGGTCTAGACCCTTGCTGTTCAGAATCTGGGGCTCCAACCAGGGTCACTGTCACTCAAGAGCTTGTGATAAGGCAGACTCCCAGGGCCTCCCCTCAGACTACTGGATACGAACCTGCAGCAGAACTTTTAAGATCTCAGGTGAATCGTATGCACATTATATTTCAGTTGTACAGTCCCGGTTTTAACTTGGCTGTATGTTGGAGTCATTTGGGGAACTGGAAAAATACTGATGCCTGGCTTTCCTCTGGGAGAAACCTGGGGGTCAAAACCTCAGGTGATTCTCATATGCAGCATATCTGCAAAACACTGTTGGAAGGGGAAGACAGCTTTGTATCAGGAAGTAATGTGCTAATTAATCAGGATAGACTGTGGCTTAATGTTGTAGGTTTATGTGGGTCTAGTACCCTCATATGATTTTGCTCAAAGAAATCGTCAATAAAAATGTTCTCCAAACTCTGAAGAGACAAAATAATGATCAATGACTATGAAAAAGGTCCACTGAAATAAGTAAAACCTCAGATATAATATTTAGTCTTTGCAAGTTGATACTGAGAAAACAAAAAAGATTAACAGAAGAAATGTCTGAGGATCATGGTGGTGCTGTCAGTCTGTTTAGAAGATTAAAACAGGGTGACGGGATGACAGGAAGGTTATTAGAGACTGCTAAGTGGAATTTAGTCACACAATAAAGACCTTGGTAAAGACGTAACTATGTGTCCTCTTCTAATACAAAAGGAGACCTTCATGGGGGCCCATAGTCCTTCCTTGCTGTAAGATTGCATTCAGCTGCAAGACCGAATACTAAAGACAGTGACAGTGCAGCAGTCCCTAGTTTTAGTATTCTGTCGTGCAGCTGAATAGGAGACCCACAGTCCCAACTGGTGAATGAGAGTTTCATGTTTAGGTTTGCACCATTTTTCTGTCCTGGTTATTCTGTCTCTCATGGGGAGGGAAGGACAAGGGAGGGCTCTACTCTTTTTTGGAAAATGTTTAAAAATGTCTGTCGGATTTTATATTCATTAGTCCTAATAAACTTCTTTTTAAAGTAAAAAAGTGAAAATAGTGACAAGACTGAGTGTTTTCACATAACTAGAGGCCTGGACTCAGGGGTTGGTTCAGGAGCTTCGCTAGGATGAAGTACGTATGTGTAAGCGCTCTGTGACCTTCCTCTCCCCTTATTCTTGGGGGAAATCCTGGCGCCATGTTTTTAACGCCAGTTTGTGAGTCAGTGGAAGAATCGGGCTGAAACATTCAGACCCAGGGAAGGGAGGTAAATAATTAAAAGATACCGTGGTTTAGATCTCAAGTGTTTCCCGCAAAGCCTCATGTGTTCAGAGGTGGGGCTTCTCCAAGGGGATTTGCTTGGGGAGTCGTAAAGCTGACTCTCGGCTCAGAGTCAGTGTCTGAGGAGAAGCAGATCGCTGGGGTGTGGTCGGAAAGGGCGCGTCTTTCTCCCTGACCCAGCTCTCCCCCTCCAGGCCCCTCCATGATGCCATTTCTACCTCGGAGCCAGCCAGCCATGGAACAAACCAACTAAAATTGTGACCAGAAATAAGCCTCTCCTCCGTAAGCTGTGGGAGTCAGGTATTTTGTTCCACTGGTGAAAAAGTGACCTAGGCGCAAGCATTCCTGGTGACAGTGACAGGTAATAAGCGTGGCAAAGAGTTTCAGGCTTTATGGAACTGCGACATTACAGCAGTGGAAATAATCTTATCTCCTGTGTCTGTGCTGATTGCTACTTTCCTAAGCACTTCAAACATACAGTGCTTTTGTGTCTGAGGAAGGGCAAATCCTTGTTTTACAGAGGGAAAAAACAGAAGAGCAGAGAAGTACAGTAGGGGTCCTACAGTACATCCGAAGCTTCCCAAACCCTCCCTAATTCAGGAGCTCAGTATCGTGTCTGTGGGATGCTTGTGCATCCAGCTTTGTGCTCAGACCTAGTATGGAGGCCAGTGATAACAAGTGTTATCATTTGAGCATATTATTTGAGTAGGCAAGACACTTCCCTAAGCATTTAAATGCACTTTTCTATTCAATCATAACAGTTCCCTTTGGGATTGTTGCTGGTTTTATTCCTGTTTGACAGATGAGGAAATGGAAGTGAGAACTGTAGAGTGTGCAGGTGAATTGGGACTCAAACCTTACCCCATGGGCTGGCCCTTCCAGGTATATGAAATGGTCTTAGGGGTAGCTTGATGACTATCCTCATGGGGAAGGTATAGAGCACAATTCAACTGTCTTTTCCATTTCCCCTCCCTCCTCCTCCTCATTCAAAGGGCTTGTTTTCCTCCTTCCCGTGTCTGTCTAAAGATGGGCAATCTGGAGATGGATGGGGAAGTGATGAAGGCCATGACCCTACAAGGTCTTTGTGCCCGGGTCTCAATATTCTTGAGGACAGTCACGTTTAGATTCACCTCCAAATGATCTCACACATTCAGGTACAGAGATGAAATGACCAGGACCCAACATTCAAACTCAATCACAAGCTTTGCTTCCTCTCCCCTTTTAAAAGAGGGTACCGGGAGTTCAACTCAGGACCTTGAGATTGCCAGGCAGGTGCTGTGCCACTGAGCTATCTCCTCACCCCAAGAAAATACTTTAAAAAGAAAGGAAAAGAAAAATGTGGTCTGGACCCCACTCTACCTAGAGGGCTGTGATCTTACCACCCTCCTGGATTGCCCTTACTGTTCTTTCTATCTCTGTTTCTACTCTTTTTTTGGGGGGCTGTCCCTCTGGTCTCTTACCTTTTCTCCTCAATCTGAAATGTGGTTTGTGTCTTATCTCCCTTCAGCAGCTCTCTCAGCAAAGTCCCTTCATTTTCCTTCCTGCTTCGGGCTGCCTCTGCGTCTTTTTAATCTGTTCCTCTGAGCCCTAGTTTTCAATCTCTTCCCAAATTTAACCTCAGACTTTTCTTCATTCAAATGAAAAAAGGCCCAAAGGAGATTACAAAGGCTGACAATATTTCCTGGGTCTGGGATTAGAAAAGGTAGGAGGATCTTGCTTCACCAATGCCTTGGGTGTGCTGTGGCAAATTAAGTTTCTTTATTAGCCAAAGATCCACAATCAGCTAATCCTCCATCTTCCACCAACCTTTTAAAAAGTTTCATTGAACGTTGTCCCTACATATCAGCACAAGGAAACAACACTGATCTTTAAGTCAAATTGGTCCAGAGTGTGAAGCTGTTATTGTCCAACTGGATTGGTGATGTGGTTTAGATCTAAAAAGCCTACCAGAAGTCTCATGTGTTTAGAGGTGTGGATTTGTCAAGTGGATTGGATCGTGGGTGCTGTAGCCCTCCATGAATCAGTGGATTAACTGACCGTTGAGTTTATAGCTGGATGTGTTGGTGGGACCTGACTGGAAAAGGTGTGTTATTGGGCATGTGGCCTGGAAGAGTGCATTCTGGCCCCTAGCTCTGCCTTTCTCTCTCTGCGGCCATAGACTGGGCAGATTTCCTCTAGTATATCCTTTGCCATCCCTTTCTGCCTTGGAGCCAGCCAACCATGGTCTAAGCCTACAGAAACTGTAACTCAAGTAAGTTTCTCCTCCTTTAGATTGCAAGTGTTAGGTATTTGTCTCAGGGATGGGAAACAGTGGCCTAGGACACGATGCTCATCTGCCTTTAGTCTCAACTTCACTGTCTCTAAGCTCAGAGTGTTAATGGTACCCTCCCCCTAAACAAGCATGAAGTAGGATAGTAGAAAGCAGTTAGAACAGTACTGGGAACAGAGTGGTGCTCTCTTCTTAGTTCTGCTATTAGTTCAAATGCTGCTATTAGTTCATTCTGCAAACTGTGAGCTAAATCAACCATTCTTCCTGTAACTTTGAGTGTTGGGTATTTTGTCTCAGCCACAAAAATAATAACTATGACAACTCCTAACCACTCTCATCTCACCATCCTTTCCTCAACTCTCACCTGGTTTTACCTTTGTCTTCGAAGCCAATGCTCAGTGTTGATTTCACTTTCTATGCTGGTTCACTGTGGTCAACCCCAGAGCAATGCCCTCTTCATCTCCAGTTCTTACCACCAGCCATTTCTCCTGGTTCACAGCTAAATTTTTGAATACTCCTACATGACAGAGGGTTGGCTGTAGCTTATTTTTTCTTTCCGTCCTAAATTCCATCATTGTAACACAAGCCTGTGACCTCTGAGCACCTGTAATAGGGTAAGTGTAGGTTCACTGGATAAGTGTGGGTTGGTTGTATACACTTGTCACTGGTCAACTGTGTTCATCAGCTTGTTATTACTGTAACAGATACCTAAGATAATTTGGTAATAAGACAAAAGATTAATTTTGGCTCAGAGTGTTGGAGATTTTAGTCTATGACCAATTGGCCACATTCCTCTGGATCTGTGGTGAAGCAGTACATTATGGTGGGAACATGTCTTGGAGGACACTGTTCACTTCATAGCCAGACATAAAGAGAAAGAAAAGAGAAAATAACAGATGTTACTATACTTTTCCAGGGCACAGTCCCAGTGACCTAGGATCTTTGCTGAGGCCTGCCTCTTAAAGTTTTCACCAACTGCCAAAGGTGTGAAGCTTGCAAATCCCTGAACACAGAACCAAACTAGTGTTGTCATCTGAGAATGCTTTGTGCCCCTAGTACCCGGAGTCCCACTGGGCTTCCACTATGACAGAGGACCTCAGAGGATGGCAAGCATACCATATTGAACTTGGGTCATGGTTGTAAAACACCAGATATGCAGCCAGTAGGCAATGTGCTAGTGAGTTATTGGGACTAAAATATAGGCTGGAAGTTACTTTTAATTTCAATTTAAAATCCATCTCCATATCTTGGTTTACTGTGAAGTTTTCCATCCTCACTAAATGATGAAAAATATAAGAAAAAAAATGTTCTGTTTACTATAAGAATTCAGGTTAAGGTTTTTTTGTTCCTTGAATTGGACATCCATGCAGTTATTTAAGCTTAGATTTTTGCATAGACCTAAAGTGTGGGAAATAGTACATGAGAAAAACCAAGTGAAAATGATGGTCACATATCACTTCACCCTACTAGGTGGTTATGATCAAAATGACAAGACAATAATAACTGCTATATAAAACTGTGAAAGAGTTGGGACCTTTGTTCATATTGGTAAGAATGTAAGGTGGTATAGCTACTTTGGATAATAGCCTGATAATTTCATAAAGTGTTAAACATAGTTATGACATAATTCAGCAATTCAACTCCTGATTATGCACCCGTGAAAAATGAAGATATATCATCACAAAAAGATTTGTACGTGAATGCTCATTGTAGCATCATTTATAATAGTTCCAAGCAGAAATAACCCTAAGGTCCATAACTGATAAAGAAGAAAATTCTATTCATCAATAAAAAGATAAGTGATGTGGATTCATGCTGCAACACAGATGAACCTCAAAACATTATTCTAAGTGGAGAAGCCAGGTACAAAATACAGTGTATGATTTCATTTATATGTAATGCCTACCATAGCTAAATCTGTAGAGAGATAAAGGTCAGTGCTTACATAGGAATGGAAGCACAGGAAGTAGGGAATGACTGCTAATGGGTACTAGATTGCTTTTTAGGGGTCAAGGAAGTGTTTTAAAATTTGACTGTAGCGATAGTTGTGCAAATGCACCTACACTAAAAACCACTGAATTATATACTTTGAAAAGGTAAGTTTATAGTGTGGAATCTACAGCTCAATAAAACTCTTAAAGAACAGAATTATTTGAAATGAATGACAGGTCTGACCATCACAAGAACAGAATGTGTCCATCACATTTTTATATCAGGCACACACATAAGGCTGCAATAATTTTTAGATAGGAATGTCTCAGGCCATTGCTTCAAACTGAATTTGTGGCAATTAAAGCTCTCCTCATCTATGTTTTTGGTGTATTTGCTGTAAATGTGAATACTCTCTAAGACGATTTCTACATTGCCTGGAGAAAGACTTTTGCAGATGAGGGTGTGTGTGTGTGTGTGTGCGCACGCACACGGCACATGTGCATTTGTGCATGTACATGTGTGTGTTGTAGGCAGAAAGCAAAACTGGAAAAGCAAAGGTAGTATTTTAGCCACACGTAAAGGCATTCTCAATCGCAAAACTCCTTAACATGACAAAAGAAAAAATTCTGTTAGTTATTACATAAAAATTATACACACAGTTTGGATATTTTATCCTGTTGCTTTCCTCTGCCCTCTCCAGTCCCCGTCCTCAGGCAAAGTGCCTTTGCCATTTTGGGCACATATGAGTCTATTCTTAAATGTTTAATTCATAAACAAGAAAATATAGCCATTTACTTTTCCATTTTAAAAAAAAGGTTGTGCTCAAAAAATTGCTTGGTGCCTTAATCTTTTCCCACTTATAATATGTGTGGGAGATTTTTTCTTATCAGAATGTAAAAATTGACTTCATTCTCTTTTATTATTGAAGAATGTATCATTATTTAGATTATTAAGATTTAATCATCTAAGTTTTGGTAGTTAGATTGAGATCATGCTTTCTTATTATAAACTACTTTGCAATGCAAACTTTTATATGCATACCTTTACATATTAATAGGAGTATGGTTGGATGGTAAATTCCTATAAGAATTGCTGGCTCACTGTGTACATTTAATTAAAGTCTTGGTACACTGTTTAGTACCAAATTTCACTCTGTAATATTTTCCAACTTCTACTTCCATTAATTACTGTATAAAATTATTTTTCTTATAAACAACAATTACACTTCTTTTCTAAACTGATAACTTTACCTTTTACCTGTAGCAGTTAATTTATTTATTTTAAATGAGTTTTAGTATAACGTAGGATTAAATTTATTATCTTATTTGGTGGTATCTGTGCTACCTACTCTGTTTTTACCCATTTTTGTTATTTTTATGAGTACAGGTCTGTAGTACATAGTGATTACATTTACTATGGGAACAGGTGCATGTATACGACACATTTTAATTCCTTTTGCTTTTCCTGCTTCCCTCCTTCCATGTCTTGGTTCTCTTTCCATTAATTTTAGTATTATTTTTGACAAAGCTTTCCATATTTTCTCTACTAGCTTGGAAATTATACATTGTATTTCTTTGTGCTTTTAGCATTGTTATACAAGGGATCACCCCACCATTACTTCTCTCTTGATATATGCTACTCTCATGCATTTTTTTGTTGGTTTTTGAGACAGGGTCTCGCTACGTAGTTCAGGCTGACCTGGAATTCGCTGTGGAGCCCAGACTGGCCTTGAACCTGTGATCATCCTGCTACTCTAGCTTCCCTAGGGCTGGGATTATGGTGTGCACCAGCATGTCCAGCTTACTCTCGCATTTTGTACTATCTGTAAATTTATTTATTTAATTTTGAGGTACTGAAGTTTGAACCCTCGGCCTTCATACTAGGTTATATCCTCAGCATTTTTTTCTTTCTTTTAATTTTGAGACAAGGTGTCCCTAAATTGCCCAAACTGGAGTCAAATTGGTGATCCCCTTGCTTCAGCTTCCCAGAACATTGTAAATTTCTTCATACAGCATGGTGTTATGGTTTCATGCAGTCAACATTTACTTAATTTTCAATGCTTTCTGTACTTTTTATTCTTTTTTTGAATATCTGACTTTCCATCTCATTTTATCTTTCTTCTTCCCAAAATATCACCTTTAGCATTTTCTTGTGATGGGACTATTTCATTCAGCTCAGATAGGATCTATGAATCTTAATGTGTATTTATTTGGCTTTTACTCAAGGAAGTGTATTTGTATCAAAGAGAGAATGTAGTTGGTGGTTACTTTGTTTTAGTAGATGGATGGTAGCTGAACTCCTCTGATTTCTGCTCTCTGAGAAGTCAACTGTCTTTGGTTTTCCTCAGTTTCGTGATGGTGCATTTATGCCTGGATTTGTTTTCTTATTTATCCTATTCATCTTGTGTATAATTCTTTAGTGTATAGATTCATGTCTTTCACTGATTCTAGAAAATTCTCAAATGTCAGCGCCTCAAAATTTTGTCTCAGCTCTTTCTTCTTTCTGTGCTCTATTTTTTAAATTACACTTTCCCACCACATCCCCCCTACTTCTTAGCTTTGCCTACATTTTCATCTTTGTCTCTCTCGACAGTGTTATGAATAGAGTCTTCTGATGTATCTTGAAGTTCAAAGTTCTCTTTAAAGTCAAATCTAATATGTTTTATATTAGCTTCTTAGTTTCAAGTTTTCTCATCATTCATGAATGTGTGTTCCTTTACTTTTGAATTCTGTTTTGTCAATTTTTATAGCTTCCGGGGCTGTACCAAAATATTGAAGGCTAATTTTAAAGAAAAATTTTTCATAAAGTTGGCCATTTTAACCATTTTAGTGTACAATTCAGTGCCATTAATTATATTCACAACCATGACTACCACCTGATTCCAAAACTTCCTCAGCCCCAACAGAAACTCTGCCCTCCCCCCTCATTCCCTCTTCATTCTCTGCAAACCACCATTTTGGTTTCCATCTTTATGTATTTGCCTATTGTAGATATTTTATATAAGTGAAATCATACAATATGTGTTTTCTTATATGTGCATATTTTATATGGCATAATGTTTCCAAGACTCATTTATGTTGACAAATGTACTGAATTTCTTTTTAATAATATTCCTGAACAGTATTCCATTATATGAACATAACCATATTTTGCTTTTCTATCCATTTTTGTTTATCCATCCATACTTTAATCTTTTCTACCTTTTTGCTGTTCTGAACAATGCTGCAGTGAACATTAGCACTGACATCAAGTCCCTGTTCAAGTTCAAAAGTTAGCTTTTTGAGGACTTACCATACCTTTTCCATAGCGGCTGCACCATTTTAAAGTCATATCAGCAAAATTTGGGTGTTCCAATTTTTTTACATACTTACCACACTTGTTTTCTCTTTTCTTCAAGAAAATTAGAGCTATCCCAGTAAGTGTGAAGTGGTATTTCGTGATTTTGATTTGCATACCAATGCCTCTTGTATGCTTATTGACTATTTGTATATGTTCTTTGGCATAATATGTATTCAAGTCTGTTGTGCATTTTAAAGTTGGGGTGTTGCTTATTTTATTAAATTATAGAAGTTCACTGTATGTTACACATATCAATCTTTTACCAGATATATGATTTGTAAACATTTTTCCCTGTCTATAAGTTTTTTCTTTTTACTTTATTGATAGTCCTTTGATGTGCAAAAGTTTTTACTTTTGATCGGTCCAGTTTCCCCACGATCTAATCACCTTTGAAACGGTCTACCATATGATTTTTTGCAGGAACCTTTCAGATATAAGTCATAATATGGTTTAATCCTATATTTATGTTACTAGCACATCTTGAGCTTATTTTTATGTGTATATGAGGTATGCATCCAAATTCATCATTTTATTTAATGAAATCCAGTTGTCCTTGAACCATCTAGTAAAGAAATCATTCTTTTCCTCATTGAATGAACTTGCAAGTCAAGCTTACCTTTACTTCTTATATAAAAACAAGAACAAAAATAAAAAAGTGAAAAGAAAAACAAAAGAAAAAGGATAAAAGAAAGATAAGTAATCATGTGTCTACAGGTTTGAGCTGCCCCTTCCAGGCATTGAGTCAGGGTTCAGGGAGAAAACGCCACCTGCCACCTCTTTGTTGAAGTCTTTGTTGTCTTTGTGAACTTCAGTTCTCACTTCAAAGTGTATCTCTCCTCTCACTGGTAGACAATGTGGGCAGAGTCCAAATCCAGATTGATTAATCCCAGCAAACCAGACATAGCTTTATGGCAGGGTAATGATAATCCTAGCAAGCCTGCACCCTTAGTTCCCCTGTGAGACTGGAAGCAGATTTATGCGGCCTGTAACACTACTGCACCTTCTGCGAGGCTGAATTCGGCTCCCTGACTTCTGACGAATGGAACTCGGCATCTTCCTGGACCCTGGGACCCTGGGAGCCACTAGATGGAGTCAGCCTGCAACAGTTTTGACTTCTGAGCTTAGCCGGCCCCTCTCCAAGATGTCTACTCTCCTGGGGGAGGATCAGAACCGAGAACTTACCAGCCACTGAAGTCTGCTGCAACCACCGTTCCATTTCTTGGTGCGTTTCTGTGTGGAGCCTCTGAAGTCAGTAATCACCATGTGTCTACAGGTTTGAGCTGCCCCTTCCAGGCAGTGAGTCAGGGTTCAGAGAGAAAAACGCCAACTTCCACCTCCTTGTTGAAGTCTTTGTTTTCCTTGTGAACTTCAATTCTCACTTCAGATCCATCCTGGGTCCCAGGGCCCTCTTCTCTCCTTCTCTTCCTCGTATTGCTATATTGTAGGGTTTGGACACTAGATCTCAGAGATGCTCTTGCTCTAGTGCTCACCACTATGCCATCTTCCCGGAAGTCCCGCTCAGCTTTATCTCTTTGAAAATACAAAGCACACTTATCTGCTAATTCTACTACTTGGGATTTGATAACAGCCTGGATCTATTTGTTGTCCTTCTTCTCTGTGGGCTGTTATTCATGGGACTTCATATTTCTGTGGCTGGCCATGTCTGATTATGTGGAGTTTGTTGCACTTGAAAAGTTATTTGGACAAATAGTTCAAGTCCAAGCCTTATGTGATTTTCATTCCTAATTTGTGGTTTGGTATGCACATAAGAGTAGAACTATATTTGCATTTTCCAGGCATCTTTTTGTGCCACACTATAATTCAAGTTCAAGCTTCAAGTTCAAGGCTTTAAGTTACAGGAATTACTGAGCTCACTTGGTGCCAGATTATAAACACATGTGAGAACCATGTTAGTCCTGTTTTATCTTTACCTGGATCTTTTTGTATTAGCTCATACTGAGTAGAAGTTTATCGGTCTCTAACTTTGATCAGTCTTAGGCCTTACCTCTTTTCCTATTGCTCCATAGACAGCCAAAATCATAACTGAATTTTGTGGATATTGCTCCCAAGTTGGAAAACCATTATAAGCCAAAAGCAACTTTGAGTTCTATACTTGCCTCTGTGGGTCAATGTATTCTTCAGTGTTAAGTGTAATAATTTTTAATTTTGTTAGCTGTTTGATACCAAAAATAATATTTAAAACTTTTTTGCTCAGCCTTTTGTTTTATTTTTTGTTTGTTCTGTTTTGTTTTTTGAGACAAACTCTCACTATGTAGCTCAGGCTGTCCTGGACTCACTATGTAGCCCAAGCTGGCCTCGAACTCTCAGTGATCCTCCTGCCTCAGCCTCCCAAGTGCTCACCTGGTTTGCTCACTCTTTTTTGTCTAATGATGTGGTGCTTGGCTCAAATTACCTAATTAACCTTACTTGAACTTATTTTCCATGAAAAATATGTATTTCTTAAATAACCTTTCTAATGTTATTCCTTATTAAATTTATTAATAGTGCTATTTTCATCCAAAAAAAGATGAACAGAACATAAAGTAATGTTATCCGTTCTTTCCTCATTATCTTGGAGAATTAACTCCAGGCACCCGTGTGTATACAAAACTTTGAGGATGTGCTAGTCCATTCCAAAAAATAGTGTAGTATTTGTATGTGAGCTATGCATATCCTCTGTATACTTAAATTATATTTAGATTACTTATAATATATAATATTCTATAGTTATTATACTATGTTGTTTAAGAAATAATAACAAGGGAAAAATTTTCCATGTTCAGTACAGATAGAATTTTTTATTTTTACTGTCTTGTATTGCTGCTGTTGGTTTGTTCTGCAGATGCAGAGCCCACAGATATGAAGAACTGACTCTATTGAGTTTTTTCAATAAGCACTGGTGTCTACATAATAGCATGGACAAGTTTATTTCTAATCCCCCAGGCTTAATGCCAGGCATGTGATACATTTATCGTAGAGGAGAATGGACCAAGGGAGGTTTGATGTACAAACAGTTGAAAGACTATTGTTAAGAAGCAGTGATAATCTTGCTCAATATGATTCTAGAAGGAAAATCTAGGATTGGGAATGAAAGTTGTAAAAATCAGTTTCTCTCTGAGCCAAGACATGCATTACAAGAGTAATTTAGAGAGGTGAACATTGCTGTGGAGAGTGAGATTTTTGTCACCAAGCATTAATTTTTTCTCCTTTTCATTTGAATCGACTCCTTCCACCCCTTTCTTTTATCCTTTCACTACCCATAGTTCCCTGGGAGCCGACTTATCCCCCTCCAATGATGGCACTAGAGTTGACCTGGCTGCTTGGAGCATAACCCACCGCACCCGTGATGGGAATGTGCAGGGAGGGGCGCAAGGCCCACGGTGGGCAAAACTGAGCCAGGATGACGCAGTCCTGATGCTTTTGATTGAGTTATCCAGGGGTGCTGATGTTTGTCTGTTGGCTTCAAAGGGGAGAAGGGGAGGTAGCAGCTGCCTCTGTGTTTCCTCATGGGAGGGCTTGTGATGAGGAAGTGGAGGTCAGACCCGGAATAAAAACCAGACCATACTGACAGTGGTTGAGTCTTGCTTATGGTGAGGCTGCAATTATGACCTCAGATTGCCGATTCTCCATGATGTGAGGAAAAATTTTCTTTTCTTTAAACCAGTTTGGACTGGATTTTTACCTCTGGAACTGGAAAAGGTTTTTGACTAAAAGAATGAATTCTTTTTCCCCATCCCTAGTAGTGCTCACACAGAAGGGAGGCAAGCAGCCTTCAGCATGGGGAGGGAGGGGAGACCTAGAGTGTGTGAAAGGCTGGCTCTGAAGATGTCTAACTCTAAATTCTTGGCTTCTCCAAAGCTCTTTTTTAAAAATCTTGCTTCTGTTCTTCCTAGATTTCGTAGTTACAGAGTCTTTAGAAACATTGGCTTGGCCATCCCTTGAAGTCAAAAGATATAGAAGTTAATACATATCTAGCCCTGGGATGCAGATTTAATAGAGAAATCCATAGTGTTTAATCTTGGAACGAATGATTTATAGATAACTGGATTATTCATTTAGCATTAAATTAGGTTGTCTTATTTAGTCAACACAGGGCTTCCTGACAAGATCTGTGTCACAGACTTGGCTGATGGATGAGTTTCTCTGCCAGGATGAATTACTGATTAGACCTTTGCAACATCTGCCTGGCAGATGATGGAGAACTATTTAATTTTAAAGATGTTTGTATTCAGACATACATGCACAAGGGAAAATTTCAATATTGTACTCTAATGCTGCTTCACTTAATCATCCCGTGAATATTTACAGAAACTCAATCTGACTATATCACTGTATAAGATTATTTTTTAGGCCAAAAGAAATAATGTCTCCATTTGTGGATTGAAATTTTTCTCTTCTTTTCATACACATGTATGATATATATATACATATATATATATATATATATATACACACACACACTATACACACACACACATGTATATTCCAGATGTTTAATTTTTTAATAGGGAAATTTATTTTCTAATTCATTGAAATACATACCCAGTACTTAATAATGATGATAACATATTTCTGTGATATGTTTAATTCTTTAAAATGTTTTCAGCTCAATTTCTTAATATTAACTAGCTAACTAGCTAATGTTAACTTAATGTTAACTAGTTTCTTGGCACTTAGCTTACACCAAGAACTGTGGTACAAATGCTGATGTGGACTCTGCTGTATTCAAGTCTACAAAACTACTGTTATTATCCCCATGCTACTATCCCCATTTTATGAATGAAGAAACTGAGGTGTTAGAAAGATAATTAGATTTTACAAAGACACAGAAAGGGAGTTTAAGTACATACTGTGTTCTGGCGCCCAGACCTTTAACTCCTGTTCTAAACAAGGTCTAGAAATCCTATGGTTATTTAAAAATTTCATTTGGTCACCTGCATAACAATGGGCAATCTGACCAGTAATTTATTTAGTCATGGCATTATTGTCTCCATTTACTAAAGGAGGAATTTAAGGCATAGATGAAATACAAGGTCACTTTGCTGTATATTGGGCCACAAGTCTTTGCTTCACCAAGTGACATTAAAATATTATCTCCAGATTAGATAGCACTTTCATTGAAGCAAGAAACCTTTCTTTTGAATCCTTTTACAATGTTTCAGTTATAAAGGAAATAACTTTTATACAATAAGGTTAGGTATAAAAGTACAAATTATTTCATGTTATCTAAATCAGACTGTAAGCCTACAAATTGGTTTGGTGTGAGGAAAACAACTTTTAGCCTATTTTGAAGGCATTTCTCTCCTTTCCCAGGGTCACATCCAAGTTGTAGAGACACAATCGGTGGCCAGAAAATGGAGGAGAGGTTCCCTCGACACCAACCCAATACAGAAGTCTCTGCTTTAAAGCCTGAGGTGGTTCAGCCCATTTCCTTACAGACAAAGGCCTTAGTTTTGTTCCAAGCTTGAGCTCAGGAAACTTCATCCAAGTGCAAGCCCTAGTGACTGCAGTACAACCCTAGTAACTTCTGTTCAGCCCCTTTGGTTTCCAGACAGCTGGTCTCTTCAAGGCCTCAAGTATCCACATCAAAGGTCTCCACCATTATGTATCAGCTTCATCCCCTTCCTATTCTTGAGGCATCTCCTTTTTTCATCTTGCTTCAAAGGCATTCTCCTCACTGCTGTCTCTGCCAGTCTGCATCCCCACTCCAAGATGACCAAGGAGGAGAAGATCCTGGAATACAGAAGAACACCATTGGCCTGAGGACAACTTGTGCCCTTGACTTTGTAGCACAAATCCCCAGAGGAATGGGAACAAAAAAAGTTCCCCTACCTGGTTTATGAGATAGGATGACACAAACAGAAAGAGCAAACATAAGCTAATATCTTAATAAATCAACCCACCACACAGTTCTTTCCCTTGGGTTTGTTTTCAAAGAGAATAAACAAAACACACGATAGAGTTCTACCGTCTCCCATGCCTGGAATACTGATTTCAAGTCTAGGTGATGCTGTTTAAAAGAGATATGAATCCACAATATTTTTTTAAACATCAGAGGGACTAGTGATTGTTACTTAAAGTAATGATCAGAAGCCTACTGTCTTAGTTACTTTTCTGTCATTGCTGAGATAAAATACCCTCCACCTAAAGTTAAAGGTGGAAAGGCTTATTTAGCTTACAGTTTGTAGATGTTTCAGTCCATAGTTGGCTGGCTTCAAGGCAGGGTGGCACATGGCGGAGAGGCAAGAGTTTGTCTTGGTGGAAGACAGCAAAGCAACAAGAGAGACTGTGAGACAAGCCTCTTTCTGTCCTTTATATTAGATGCAGGCTACCTGCCCTAGGGAGGGGGTAGCACTCACACCCTTAATCCCAGAATGCTTAATCCCAGCATTGCACTATGAATCAACATACACTCTAGATTCAGCCACCTCTGAAAAATCACTACATGAGGCTTTGGGGGCCACCTAGACACAACCAAAGTAGCTACTCTTAAGGAGGACACTGGGGAGTTTCATGAAGAAGAACCAGGGCCGGTGAATAGAAGTTCCCAGAAGGCAGATCTGCGATCCAAAAACAGAAATTTCTAGAGAGCAGGTGGAATGGTACAAGCTTCTATGGAAGTAATTAGTTTTCCTGACAACAGGAGACTGAAAGATGTGTCAGAGTATTGTAATTTTTATTTATATATAATTTAGGGTTAAATGAAGATTAAACTAAAAGGTAGATAATAGGAAGTATGGAGACCCTTTGCAAATGAGAAAGGGGCCAAGAGATGGAGGGAGAAGGGAGGGAGGGCAAAGGAAGTGGACAACAAAGGAACTGAGATCTGGCGTGTCCATGTACCAACACCCCATGAGGAAGGTAATCGTTATGTACTGGAAACATATACTCACAGAAAACAATGAAGAAATATATAAATATAACTGGCGGTACTTGATCTTTCTCAGTGCTGGGGAAAAAAAAATCCAAAGCCTTGGCACAGGCTAGGCAAGTACTCAACCACTGAGCAACTTCCCCAGTCAGGGTACTTGACCTTTCAAGGGACGTTTAAAACCCTGGGATTTTATGTGAAGAATAATAACCTGGCTTACAACTTGTGTGGGTGCAGACAACTAAAATGGTTCACAGTACATCAAAAATGCCAAAGATAACTGTTCATCCTAATTGGCTATGCTTATCTGTAAATTATCCTTCTGTCTGAGAAAGAATCTAACACCCTGATGAAAGCTCAGCTTTCCAGTCATCTGTGACTACATAGTTATCTAGCAGGTTCTTCAAAGAAGAGAGGGCTGGAAAATACAGACCAGGTGGCTTAAGGTAAAAGGAGGGGGCTCTTTTGGCAGAATGAAAGGTCGGTAAACAGGACCAAGAGAGCCATAAATAAGAGAGGAGGCCTCTGGCAAGAGAAGACTTGTGTAATCCAGAAGTCAGTGAACGAGGTAAATTGTAGGACATTTTGATCTGTGATCTAGCAATCTCATGGTGGATCCTGTTCTTTATTGATAGAAACATAGACTGTCACTATCTAGGCAGGTACTTAGAAGGCAGTCTAGTTTTAAAATGTTCATGCTACCTGTGGGGAAACTGAGGTCTGGAAAGGACAGGGAACTTTCCTGCTATCAACAGTGGCTAAAGACTCTGCCTAGAGCAGAGCCTTCATTGCAATCCAGTGTCATTTGAGGGCGCCTAGTTTTTCCGCAGGAATATTTTTCCAAAGCACCAGAGTCACTCCAAGACCTCAGAAAATGACCAATTTTGAACACTTTGCAAGGCTAGGCTTCCTGGTTATTTGCATGTCCATATTCAGTGCAGCAAACATCTCCTATTCCTGCTACACAGCATTAGCACTATTCAAATTGTATGTACCTCTGAATCCCCTGAGGATACCGATTCTGTAGGTGTAGGGTTGGGTCCATGATGCTGCATTGCTAACAACTTTCTAGATGCTGCTAGGGCACCAATATGGCTTACTGGGGTGTGGGAGCAGCTGTGATCAGAGCTTGGGCTCCGCCTTTAGCCGCCCCACCTGAAGCCACTCCTAGGTTCTGCAGTGTCCATTTGTACCTCCCACTGAGGGGCCCTCGTGGACTCTCGTGAGCCAGTGCCTCCCAGATCCCTGCAGCCGCATTATAGGGAGTTCTGTATGGACAGAGTGACACAGGCCAGGGTTTGCTGATGAATTTAATTTGTGTGGAAATTCTGCAGAAGATCTAGGTAAGGTAATTCAGCAGTGGGCACCCTTGCAAATGATTCCCATTGCGTTTAATTCCAAAATCTCCATGACAATAAGGCTGGACAATTGTCTGTTGAATGGAATTAGAATAAATACCAAGACAAAGGCTTTGAGCTCTTCTTCACCACTTTGTAAGATCCAAAGGTTCATTAGACCCTTGCATTGTGAATGCTTTGACGCTCTCCACTGTACTGAGAAAACCCATTTGGCAGTTACAGAAGTTCGTTCTGAGAATTTCATTATCACTGTGCCATTTGTAATTCATGATTTAACTTCTGTGAATGGGGAAAAGTGCAACTTTTAGCAGCCCCTTTGAAATAAAATCACAGGGTTAGTAATCTGTGCACTTTTTGAGTAACTGGAAAAATGGTATCCTGGTAATAAGGCATTAGCAGAACACTGGATTTGATCAATTTTCTCAACTTGTACAAGCATAAGTAGTGACTGGAATAATTTCCTTGTAAGTTTCCTTCTTTCTCTTGGCTCATATAGGCCTGGGGCGAGCTATGGGCTCTGCTCTCTTATGTTGACCTCTTAGAATTTAGAAGAATACCATACCTCTAGAGCTGTTTGCTGCGAACACCAGCAAGGAGTGCCCTTTTCCTGGCACAGATGATAGACCAGGATGCACATTGTTTTGAATCTTGCTGCTTCTTTTAACAGTGAGCACAGATTGTTCTGTATGTACATATGTTGATTTTAAGTGTTAGACGAGCTTCAGCTACAGGGAAAATGTAACCGAGGATACTGCCTCTGTACTTAGCTGGGTGTTAAAATGGGTGAGCTGCCTGACCCCAGTCCCTCCACCCCTTCCCAGCCATTAGCATTTCCCAGGAGTCTCTCCTGTCAGAGAAGTCACTACAGAGGCTTGAATCCAGATCCTCTTTACCACCCTTCAAGTTTATTTCACTGCTTTTCATCCTGAGTACAAAACAAGCAATTCCAGAAAAACAAGTGTCATATCCTGATTCAACCGGATGACATGCACAACATTCAAGTAAACTACTTCTGTACCAACAGAGCCTTCACAAATACCCCACTGTGAGAACTGACCATCCTCAGAGGAGAAAGAATTGAGTTGAAGATCAGTCTTATTGATTTTTGTCTGATCCAGTTATTGGATTTGCTGCCAAGTTTTTTGTTGTTATTATTTATTTTTTTGTACCACCAGAATATTTGCCACTGGGCTTCATAGGAAAGAATTTAAGGTGGGTTGGAAGTTAGGGGCAGGGAGTTAATATAGTTCTCTGCTGGGTAACTCTCCCAACCATAATACCAGATTTATAACTCAATTGGTTCTGAACATTTCTCTTTTGGTTTTATATTTTCCTTTCAGGATAACTGATAGTTACATGCAAAGTAATTTAAAATACTTATGATTAACTTTAAGTCATGCCAGATAATTGCACTTTTTACGGTTTCCCTCTACGAATTATGGATATTTTCAAGTTTGTTTTTGTAAGCAATAAATATCTGTATGCTATTTCCTTGTTTGCAAAAAATATTTATTGAAGAATGGAGTTGGGTAAACGTTTTGGGTAGCTCTCAGCTTTACAGAAGAAGGGGAGAGGGAGAGGACATCCCTCTGCTCAGCTACCAGCATTTCTAGAGAAAGCAGACAGAGCTTCTCCAGTTCCCCTGGAAGATTCTCAAAAACAGAAAATCGGCTGTAGGAACCAGAAATCCATGCAGCCTTCTTTGGGTAGAATAAAAAATCTTTTAAAAGGCTGGCTTTTAGGTTTGTTGAAGTAGCCTCTACTAAATGGAGAAACATTTTTTAAAAGTTTAATTTTGGACAACAGAATAATTATTGGATAAATTAAATGGAAATTAACTCCTGACAAGGCTGCTACAAACTTAAAAAAAGAACATACTGTGCTATGCCCACATATTTTCTTTGAGATGCGCATATGTTCTTATTTTTCTAGTTTCCCCTGATTGTTATCAGCTATAAACTGGCCCCTCTGTGAGACTGCCCTTATTACTTTAACTGCTCTAGGTTAAGTGATATTCAAATTCAAGATGTTAGTTTGGCTCTTTTCACATTGTTTTCAACTTTCAAATCCTCCCTTTGTCCTGTCTTCAATATCTGTATGCAGAAAAAAAGAAGGTTCTCTGGATCACGAGGGAGTCTTGCTATTAACATGCAGCTCCAGACTTGTTGGTGTTGTAAAAGTCAGAAAAAGTGATTGATTGTCCGTTGATCATTGATCATGGGGGCTTGTCTGAGGCACATATGGGAGAAGGCAAATGCATTCAGAGAGCTTTGTGAACTGCTCCAAACACACCGTGAGAACACAGAGTCTTGAAGGCTCAGTCCTTTCTCACCTTCCTTTGATATTGATGGATGAGGTGTATGTAAGCATGACACAGGGTCAAAGCCAGATTTCAAGCAGCAGGCTTCTGTGTCCTTGTTGCCTGTGACTTTGCCTTAGCAGGATAGTGCAGCACAAGTACTAACTTGAAGAAAGCATCCTTTCCGTATCCGGTGACCTCCTCCTTTAGCATTTAGTAATAAAATGAAGTGTGAAGAGCTGTAGTAAGCATAAGATGAGCATATTTAGCCATAGTACTTTGTTACTGCTAAAAACTTAGACTCATACCGTTCTCTTTAGTAGAGTTTCCCAACAGAAGCAACTCATAAGAAAACAGAAATATTGACAGACCTCCAAATGTCAGCAAAGCTAGGATTTTATAAGCAGAGGCACTTCCTGAGTTGCTGAATGCTTTCAGTCTCTGCCTTCAGGGCACACTTCCCACATCTCTCTGCTCCTGGAGAACCAATGGGCAAGAATGCTGTTTTGGGATTCTGTCAGGCCAGTCCTTGTCCACTCACAAGTGTGCTGACCCACTCATGGAAATTCAGATCCCCAGGAACTTGGAAAAATTGCTAACTACAGTAGAGAACTGTATTAAATGCAATACATTTAAACTTGCGAGGTAAATGTGGGCATTAATATTAATAACTTGGTTCTAGTTTTATAAGAGCATTTGGTACAGAGTTGAAATCCACAGGTAATCAGAGAGGCAGTAAGTTTGTATAAAGATCACCAGGATTAAATGTCAAATCATGTGGCTTCAGATGCAGCCCTCAGGTGTATTCCGTTTGTGTGACCTTGAAGTTATGTCACGTCTCATTTCTGGGCCTCATTTAAACCATTTGTAAGGAGGAGTTTGATTGGGGGATACTGGACTCTCTAATGGTTATCAGGATTATTCTTCTTGATTGTCCTAGTGATAGATGGTGCTACAGGCATTTGGTGGAACAAGGAATGTCTTGCAATGCAGTGGATTTTGGAAACCAAAGATTTATCTAAAATGGTAACCGTGCCTCAGCTCAAAAACGGTGTGAAGGCCTTGACCTGTACTGCAGCTGTGACGGACCATGAATGGTAGAGCTCATGAAAAGTGAGGGCAAGGGTAGGAAACAAAAACCACGGCCAGAGAATTTCTTCAGCTACTTTTTTCCTATGAAAGCAACTGTTGTTTTTCACTGTAAAAACAACACCTGTAGGTGGTAATCTGAGCAACTACTGGGAAGATAGCACTGTGCAATATAGTAAGCATCGTTAATTTCCTATCATGGTGTTTTGAAATTCTGTATTGTTTGTCTTTCTTTTTTTGTCTCTTTAAAAGAAAAGAATAAAATAAAATACAGCAAAACTCACAGTATACAACACACACACACACACACACACACACACACACACACACAGAAAATAACATGTTTATGACCAGGTTTGGAATTCCTCATAGGTTGAGCTGGCCTCTAAGACATTTGTAAATCTTGGTACATCTTTGTTACATTTTTCAAGAAGCGCTTTCCCAGAGACACACATGACCGTAGTCTGGGCCCATCCCTGCATGGCAAGCAGAGGCTGCCCAAGTGCAGGGAGGAAGGAGAAATATAGTGCGAACAGCCCCACTCCTCCTCTGCTGTGGCCCAAGGATTAACTTCTCCAGAACAAAATCAAATAATGTTCTGTGAATGCAGTCACATGGGCCCCAGAAGATAGGCTTGAAAATGTTCACGTTCATGGAAGACTTGACAGTAGGATCAGAGAACAGGAAGTGCTGCTCAGAAGAGCCATTTTCCTCATTTTACACAGAGGGAGGTCAAGGAGCTTCTCAAAGATTAGACAGCAAGTAAGTGGCCAGGCTGCACCAGCTGTCAGAGGGGAGGGCGTCTTGGCTTTGTAGGAGACCCTTCCCAGGGTTCTTCCAGTGTTTGCAGATGCAGCCCAATGGCCACGACATAGTGTGAAAGGTCTGTGTAGCCAACACCTCGGGTGCCTCTGATGTGCATTTCCCTGGGGTACGGAAGAACAAACCCCATTGATTCTTACTTGCAACGGACCTCTAAGAATCTAACAAAAGGCAGATTAACAAGTAAAAACGAGTAGAATTTTATTTACACATAGATTTCAGCTATGCAAGGGAGACACTCAGGGAATGAGTAGCTCTCAGAAGAGGTGGCTTGGAATTTGAGTTTACACAGCATCCTTAAAAGAAAAGTGGTGGCAGCTTGGTTCACAAACTTAATTCTTTCCTTGATTCTGGCTGCAAATTGAATTGGATAAGAACTGAATCACATTCAATGATTCAGTTCAATGTTCACTTTATTGGAAAATTCGATTCGGTTCTCATCCAATTTGATTTGCAACCAGAATTGTGGTAAGAATTAAGTTCATGAACAGAGGCAGCACTGTTTTAAGAAAAGTGGCAAGACAAAGGAAAAGTTCTTTGAATCTCTTGGAGCTGCACATTGGAAGAAAGCAATTATCAAACTGAATAAGCCTGGCAAGTAGATGTGTTTGCGATGGGAGAGAGAGAGACAAGGTATCTTTTGTCTCTGTGAATCTCTATCTTACTTTTAGGCAAACAGACAATGGGCAGAATGCTTTCCTGCATCTGCGGTTGTCTTGGAGTCAATAATCCTTCACATTTTGGTTTGACCTGACATGGTCTCCCATACCGGCACCTCTCTAAGAGTGCAGATCTCAAATGGCCCGGTTGGGTCTGCGCTATGATTTGTGTCTGGGTGTCTCCCCAAAGCCTCATGTGGTCATGGGGCAGGCTTTTAGAGTTTGACTGGTTATGGATGTGAGAGCTACACCATCCTGGGGTGCATAGTTTTGCATACGTAAAGGAGAAGAAGAGGCTGCTTGTTGCCATTCCTCCCTTTCTCTTGTTACTTTTGTTATCTTCCTGCTGCCATGAATGTTTGCCCTCTGCCATGTGCCACCCTGTCTTGGAGCCAGTTGAGCTGTGAATTGAAACCTCCACAAACAGTGAGCTAAATAAACCCTTCCTTCCTTAATTTTGGGCATCAGGTATTTTGTCTCAGCAATGACAGAAAAGTAACCAAGACAATCTGTTTTTGGTAGGGCTGGTGGACCCACTGATGAAGGCTGGTGTGCTGGGCAGGATTCCTCCTGCTTTAAAGGACAAAAACTTGGTCAGCTAAATAGTAGAATCTGTGACCTATGCAATGAGGGAGGATGGAGGTGGTGTGGAAGGTGGGCTCAGGAAAGACTCCTCCTTTTTGGTGTGACTCTCCATTGCCTCTTTCCTTATTGAGGAAGTGGCCCAGCATGAGTTCAGTTGGCAGGGTGTTGGTCATTCCACATGAATCACCATTTAGTGCCATCACAGTGGAGATAGACAGTCTTCCTTATTGGTTGCAGGGAGACCCTCCCTAGCCCTGGGCAGATGCTATTAGGATCTCATTCCATCTCTGGATGAATCTTCTTGTGACACTCTTCTCTCACTGGGCAGCCTTGAGTGCTACCCCAGAGACTAAGGACAGTGCTGGGAAGGCTGTTTCTATGGAGTAAAATAGTTTGGTTTATTTTGACTCACAGGTTGTAGAAGTTTCAGTTCACAGTCAGCTGGCTCCAAAGGCAAGAGGCCTGGCAAAGGGGCATGGCAGAGGAGAAGCTGCTCATGGCCTGGTGGCAGGGAAGCAGGAAGAGCTCAGGGGAGGAGCCAATAGGAAGACACATCCTCTCAGCAGCTCACCTCTTCCAGACCCTGCGTCCCAACAGCATACCAGCTGTACTGCCTCCTTCAGCCAGTCCCTCTCCAAACCTGCCTATGACCGTGGGAGGCTTGGGGGCAAACTGAGATACAAGCTGTATCAGCCATAGTCAATCACATAAGGGACATTTATGGCTGGATTTCCAAACTATAGAGCTCTGTAAAACTCCCAGGAAACTTACAGCAAGGATGAGACCTCAAGCAGGCTTAAGGGTTTAGAAGGTAATGGTTGAGGCATTGGAAGGGTAAGATTTTGTAAGGGTGTGGGAGGGAATAGATCTTGCAGGAATGAGGGTTCTGGAGGGTGGAACCTGTTCTCACATAGTATTTATGATGTAATCATAGGAACCTAGTTTTCTCCCAAGAACACTGTAAGTGTTCAATAATTTTTGTCTGAGAAATGCTGATTAGCCACTATTGTATAGTACCCTGGCTACTGTTACAGTTTTAAAATTCTGGCCTGACATACTTTTCTGAAAAGGGCCAGACAATAAATATTGCTAGATTTACCAGATAATCCCTGTTGCAACTTCAGACATTCCTGACTTAAAATGAGGTTACATTCTGATAACTCATTAGTTAAAAAATGTATTTGATTTTTGATATTAATCTACCTAACATATGGACTGCCACAGCTTAGGGACCCAGTATCCTGTGGAATAATCAGTTCTTTACTCTTCTGATTGTGCAGTTCATGAGGAGCGGCCACTACCCAGCAGTAACAAGAGTTCCAGATTTCATGTCACTGGCCCAGGAAAAAGACTAAAATTCAAAGTTGAAGTATGGTTTCTACTGAGTGGGGTATCGCTTTACCCATCGTGAAGTCAAAACATCATGAGTTGATCCACTGGCAGTTCAGGGCCTCCTATCATATATCCCGCTGCTGTGTGTGAGAGAAGCCATGGCGTATAAGCAAATGACAGTGGAGCATTGCAATAAAACTTTATTTATAAAACCAGGCAGCTCTCTTGATTGGGCTTACAGGCTGAAGTGGCAAGTCCTGGATTTTTCATGCATATTCTTGCTTTATTCTGATCGCCTTCCAAGCCAATTCTACATACAGGAGCCAGAGTGATCCTCTTGAAACTTTATTTGGAATGTGTCATTCCCTGGCACTAAGATGTTTTACTGGCTTCCATCTTTCTTGTAGATAAAGTGCCATGCCGTGTTGAGTGTCCAAGGCCCTATCTGGCCTGGGCCCTGCCCGTTTCTTGGGCCTCATCTGGAGCTCCTTTCTTTCCGCAGTGATGTGGGCCAGTTCTTAGCCAAATACAGCTTCTTCATGAGAAGCCATCTGCAGTCACCCTACTGGAATGAGGCAACGCCCCTTCACACTCTTTTTTACCTATACAATTTGTCTTTGTTTTCTCCTGCCCAGAGCCTCTACCACAATATGTAATTATTCATTCATTTGCATTTTGTCTTTTTATTAGATTAGAAACTCAAGTAAACAGAAATGACTGTATATGCCTTTGGATCCCTCTTCTGTCCTGGGGGCCTGCAAAAATGTCAGGTAGACGGTGGAGCTTATGTTTATTATTCAATAAACACAGAAATTAAGAGCTTTGCTCATTGCTTTAATTTAGTCTAACTTCAAGTGAAAAAGCTATTTGTATGGCAGAAACCAGAGCCCATTCAGATGTCCAGGCCTTTTAGCTCTCATGCTAGCAGGTCATTGCTCTCAGAAATTTAGATTTGTTTTCAAAATGATGATCCATTTCAAATGTACAGAAAAAGATAGCTGGGTGCCTACCATCCAGATGTTATTGCCATGTTCATTTTAGGTTCTTGCTGGACTATAGACATTTTAAATAATTTAATATTGAAAATATTTATAAATTTTAAAAATGTTCAAAGCAATTTATTGTCTTCTTAGGCTTTGTTTCCTAGAGTAGGAATTGTTTCTGAAAAGAATCCTAGTTGAGACAGGACTGCATGTTTTCTAGCAGTTTCCCAGGTGACGCATATTCCCTTCCATTCTTGGAATAATAATTACTTATCTTCTGCCCACTTCTCAAAAAAACAACAAAGCCAGATCACAATGTGACATAGTTACCTCATTTTGGATAATTTTATTTTTATTATAAGGAAGAGGCTGTTGGCAAAACCCAAAGCTGTGGAGATAGACTCCAATCAGACATAAAATTTAACAGAGTTATTTTTACAAGGCAAGGTAGAAAAAAATAATTGTTTTTTATAGTCTTATACAAGCAAACAGTGATTTTTCTGCAAGACCAACTGTTTCCGTCTTTCATATAAAAGATACCGGTCATTTGTATATGTGCCGTATTCACTCAGCATTGCCTCCCATGTCTGCCTTGCCGCCTTTCTCCTCACCTTGCTGTCCCCTCTTTTCTCTCCCTGATGCTAAACGCATGAGGTGCAGGATCTGGATAACATCCTTAGATTGGGCCCCGCTCCTTCATTAGCCCTGGGTGAGTGAAAGTGTAAGACTGATGTCTACAGGACAGTCACAGTAGTCCCCACTGTAACCACCTCAAGAGGTGATTTTCAGATGTTAAATCCTTAAAACTCACAAAGCCTGGCTGAGCCACAGGAGGTCAGCGTTTAGTATTCTTTTCATTTTAACAGATGGCAGAGTAAACTGCAGAGCAGCTGTGACTTGTGCAACTCAGGAGCTGCTGTCAGAGATTTGCTAAGCCCTGGGCTGTCAGTCTTCAGGTTGCTGTCTATGAGTGGGGCATTCTAGATAAATCCTCCATTGTGTGCTTACAGAAAACCTTTCCATGAGAGGAAATCTTAGCAGACCCCTGTAGAACACAGTGGCAAGAAGCTGGGGTTAAGCTTTATTACCAATTGCTGGACGTGTGACCCTGGCCAGTTATTTAATCTCTGTGTTTTAGTTTTCTTGCCTGGATCTCAGGAATATCAACAGCATCACTTCAATCAATTATTATGAGAACTAAGTGAGAAAACGGTTGTGAGGTGCTTAGTGTAGATTTGACGGGTTGAAAGCCCTCCGTAAATGTTAGTTGTCACCTGAAACCCCAGGAGGTAAAACTGTGTGTTCATTGTCCGTGTTTATCTCGGTCCCCTGAACCCACACTACTTGGGTCCCTCAAACATTTCACTCCTTGGGCCTTGTAGAACATAAAGAGGAAACACTAGGCTTGGTAGTTTTCCCCTGAAGTTTTCTGATCCCTTGGTTTACTGGGAACTCAAAGGCTGGTCTTTCCAGGGTAAATTGGAAGTTAGACTTAATTAAGCTGCATCTCTCAGTTCTCAGGTGCTGTCAGTAGTCGTTCAAGAAAGCCTTTCTTTTTTCCCACGTGGAGTAGTAGGGTACACAGATCAGCAATCCGGGCCCCTCTGGGCTGTGCATTTCCTAAAGGGACAGCTCTAGGAAGGTCTCATTTTCTGGAGCATCCCCTTGGTATCCCCAAGGTTTGCTGAAAGGTGAAGACTCATAGCTGGATTCCCTCGTGCTGGCATTCCACGCACACCGCAGAGAACCACGTACTCTGGAAGGTCATGGAATGACCTGTTTGCGAGCCCATCATTGTAATGACATCACATGCCCCAGGTTTTCTCCCTGGAGTCCTTGGAAACTGTTTAAAAACCTTATCTACCACCATCCTACCACACTGCCATCATTCTTTTTCTCTTTATTTGTCATGCAAGTCTGGTACTCTTTGCTGCACCTCCTCTGGCAAGTTGATGGCATCCTCTAACTTCTGGCTTCTCTCTCCTGCTTTACTGCCTGCTTTTGACAATTTGGCTTCAATCACAGGCAGCCTCAGAGGGTCTAATCCATCAGTCTACACTCCTGGGGCTGGGACGTTGCATTTCTGTCCAAATGGTCAAGTTTATCTTTTTCTTCTCAAAGCTTTTCCCTGCCATACTGATATTCCTTGTTTCACTGTCTGACCTTAAATCACCGTGGGTTGTTGACATCACTAATATAGTCCTCTGGGAAGCCATGAATGCCTTGCATGAGTAGGTGCCATGAGGATGCCAGGTTTTTGACAGCTTAAGTTATTTGCAAAGAAACAGCCTAAATCTCCAGTGCAGTAGACTGTGGAGACTGCAGTAGACTGTAGATGGTAGAGGGTAGATCCCCAGAGTTCTGCAACTGATCACCTTCTGTATAGCTTGTGCAGAAGAAAACATCCAGACAAATATTCACAATCCTTCTCTGTATATGAATCTATATTTACAATGATACGTTTCCCCCTGGCCCAATAAAGGATAAAGAAGCTGTTCTGGATTGAAGAATGGGATAGTTGCCTAAGGATGAGGATAAGATTAACCACTTATTCAACAGGTGACTTTCCTAAGTCTCTTTGTTCTTTAGGTTGCTGCATCACTCATAGCGTGGGAAACACTGAGATATCATAGAGCAATCAATCTGATGTTGTACTTAGCTCAGGACCTGACATTTAGAAGACTGTCAACAAATGACAGCATCTCCTGGTCCCTGTGTATTCAGAGAGAATCAGATACAATAATCATTAAGTAGGATACCTAAGTTTCATTTAAGAAGGATATCTGAATGGGATGTGTTTATTTTTAATTTTGAGAATACACCCAAATGTGTCACGAATAACTTCAAAGTTTCTCCCACCAGTATTAACATGATTGTCAACACCCAGTGTCCGTTCTACCTAGAATGATTATCGAAGGTAGTTTATGCTGACTTCAACCCCTTTGCCAGTATTTGATTTGGAATAAGTGAGTTTGGTGTGGTAGTTGAGTGGGTGCCCAGTCTTGGCCATAAATTATGATGTAAAAATAAACTTATCTTGGGATTTTTAGAAAGTCTTGCAAATTTCTGAGGGAGAGACTTTAGGTATTTACCTTTTCTGCCTTTGCCATTACTGCAACAGAGTAGAATTGTGGCAGCTACCTTGTGCCTGTAAAGGAGACCAGCCAAGTCAGCAGAGCCACTCAACTGAGAATGGCATAATAGAGGTAGACAGTCTTTTTTTTTTTTGGCGGTACTGGGGATCGAACTCAGGACCCTGCGCTTGCTAGGCAGGTGCTTATTCCACTGAGCTATATCCCCAGCCCAAGAATGGCATAGTAGAGGGATAAGCCAGTTTCCTTGATGAAACTGTGAAGTCACAAAATTAATCAATCCTGAAAATAGTTCTACATTTTGATTTCTGATTAAGTTATTGTTCAAGACATGTGAGCCACAGTTTTCCCTTTATTTGTTGCCAAGATCATTTACTTGGTACAGTAATTACTAACATTTGCTCTGTCTAGCCCTGTGCCAAATTACACATTGTGTTAATTGTTATAGCTTCATACTCAGTCCTGAGTATGGTAAAGTAAGTCCCTTTATTCTTTTTAGTGGCTGTTATTATAATTCTTGGTTCTTTGCTTCTTTGTATAAATTTAAGAATCACCTTGTCCTGTTGCACACACACACACACACACACACACACACACACACACACAGCAACTCTTAAAAAGCAGAAATAATGACTAGACCATTAACAACTTGGTCAGGATCCTTGGGAGGAGAGCTAGTATCTTTATAATAAAGCATATAATGTTCATAGCATATATCTCTTTAGTATTCAATGATTCATAAATTAACAAAAATCTTGTCTGTACATATTTTGTACTTTATTAAAAGGCCATATATATCTGTTGCTATTATAAGTGGGATTCTTAATTTTCTAGCAGTTGTCTGTGCATAGAAATGGAGTTGACATCTGTATGTTGATTTATACTTCCAAACCCTTAAAACTTCTTAGTCTTGATCATTTTTGCTTAGATATTGATTTTATATGTAAATAACATATTTTATGAGATTTTTTTCCTAGATAAGCTTTATAAATGAATAAAAGAGAGAATCTTTTAATGTTTTTGGAAAAGTTGCAAAAAAAACAATGCAAGATAAACAGTACACATAAACAGCACAGAATTGGGCTGGTTTTTATCCTAGTTCCTGGTAGGCAAACCCTAAATGCTTTGCCCTAGCTTTTCATCTCTGTGACAAAATACCTGACATAAACAACTCAAAGAGAGAGAAGTTTATTTGGATCCATGGTTTCAAAGAGTTCAGTCCATGGTCAGCTGGTTCCAAGACCTTAGGGGAGACATAGCATCATGGTAACTGGGAGTGGTGGAGGAAATCTGGTCACCTCATGACAGCCAGGAAGTAGACAGAGGGAATCAGACAGAGAGGGAGGGGCCAGAGACAAGGTAGTCTCCAAGGTAATGTGCCCACTGTCCACTGCCTTCAACAAGGCCCGGCCTCCAATGTGTCTGTCATCTTCCAGTAAACACATGCAATCATCTCAACAGGTTATTCCACTCAGGAAGTCACAGCCCACGTGATCCATCTAGTCATCTTCCAATTTCTCCACTTCTGAACATAGGAGACTTTGGGGGACCCTTTATGTCATAACATAATTAGAATCTCTTTTTTTAGTTTTTGAGACAGGGTCTTGCTATGTAGCCCAGGCTGGCCTTGAATTCACTATGTAACCCAGGATGACCTCAAACTCTCAGAAATCCTCTGCCTTAGCCTCCTGAGTGCTGCGATTACAGACCTGTGCCACCACACCAAGCCTGGAGTCTTCTGAGTGATAGGGTGTCTTTGATATTCATGGTGGGCTCCTTGGACTATACCTGAGTTTGTGCAAGTGAGATAGCTCAAGGTGAGGACTGGCTCTGCCATTAAGACATACATGTGATCAGGTGGCTGGAATTTTAAGCCAAGGAATGTCAGCCTGATCTTCAGGCTGGAGATAGAGCTGAATATGACTAAAACAATCATACCTATGTAGTGAAACCCCAGTAAAAACTCTGGACACTGAGGCTTGGGAGAGCCTTCCTAATTAGTGACCAGACATTACTGTACTAGTAGGCTGATACCTCCTGGGGACATGGAAACCGCACATCTGGTGCTCTCCCAGCCTGCTCTGTACATCACTTCATTCAGCTGGTCCTTGTTGGTATCATTTACAATAAAACTATTAGATGTGTAGCAGTTGCCTAAGTTTTGTGAATTTTCTGGCAAGCTATCAAACTGGAAGCAATAATAGGAATCCTTGGATTTATAGCCAACTGGTCAGAAATGTGGTTGGCCAAGGAACCCCAGAACTTATAGCTGGCATCTACAGTGATAGCAATCTTGCCAAAGACTATGCCCTTAACCTGTGAAATTTGATGCACATTTTGGTAGTTAGTGTCATAATTACATCTAATATTCCTTATGTGGATTCGTCTGCTGGTAACACCTTACCCTGTTTGCTTTACCATTTGCATGTTTCTCTTTTCCTCTTATCCCCTCCCTCCGTCTCTCCCTCTTTCTTCCTCTCCCTAAATACTTCAGTGGTAATTCTTACATAACCACTGTGTTGGTATCAACATTAGTGAATGTAACTTTGATATACCTCCTAATTCCTATTCCAGTGTTGTCACATGACCCAATTTCCTCGATCATAATTTCATTCCTATAAGCAATACAGATCCTATGTAAGGTAGGTATTGGATTTAGTTTTATTGTTGTGTAGCTAACTTTAATGATCCACATTTTCATACTGTCCTTGTCTTTAACAACTTTGGGAGTTTTGAAAAGCACAGCCTATTTTCACTTTTCATGAAAAACTTTTACTTCTAAAAATTATTTTAGATTTGCTGAGTCATTGCAAAGATAGTACACATAATTCTCATATACCTTTTAGATATACTCTGATGTACTATATGTTTAGATGTACTATACATTTGCTAAAACTGATAAATGCAGATAGGAATGGTGGGGCACACATGGGATCCTATCTACTCTAGAGGCGAACACATGGGATCATGAGTTTGAGGTCAGCCTGGACAATTTAACAAGATCCTGTCTCAAAATAAAATTGACAAAAAAAGGCTGGAGTTCTAGTTCAGGTTAAAGCCCCCTGGGTTGAGTCTCCAGTATTAGAAAGAAAAAATAACCAAGGATGAGAGAGAAGAAATTGACATCCACGTGGTACAACTAACCAAATTATAGACTTTACTCTGAGTTACGATTATTCCGCTGGTTGTTTTTCTGTTCCAAGAGCCAACCTAGGACACCATATTGTATGTAGGGTCCTTCTACTCTACACACCCTAAGAGAAGCTTTTCCTTTCTAACTTAATGATTGTAATTAGCTTACACACTTCTGGCCAGAGAACTAGATATTTTGAAGGGTATCACATCTGGAGGCCTGTGATATTCATCTGTCTTTAATTGGTAATGTGATTTCTCCATTGTCTTATTTATATTTTCCCCTTGTAAATAATAACAAGAAAAAAACCATGTAAATATTGTGTTCCTCATCAAAATTTCCCAGTAGACTTAATTCATTGATACTTCTTGCCTTCTATAATCCACTCATCAGTCCTTAGTATACTTTTATGATCACTGTATTCTGACATATTTACTCATCTATCTACATTTTATAGAAAAGAACTCATGAATTTATTTTCTTCTGATGGTTTATAATTCATAACTGTCCCTGACGATTCTGTGGCCAAAGGTAGCTCCTGTTTCCTTGTGACATACCATCCTCATATGTTGAGCACTTCTTTCTTTCTAGACTATTCCATCATATTCCAGGCTTCTGTAATCTCAGTCTGGCCTACATCCTGGAATCGGGGAGTTGTTAATTTCTCTGAGGAGCTGTGATCTCTCAGAGCGGAGAGTGCACTGGAGACCAAGGTCTGGTGTTAGGCATGCCTGCTCCTGGGCATATCTTTACATCTTGATCTTTTCAGTGAAGAGTAGACTTCTTTGTTTTTGTTCTGCTCTTCTGGCTAAAATTTCCAGTGTAATATGGAATCAAAGTAGTGATTAATCACATTCTTGACCTTAAAGCAAATATCTCTGCCCTTTTACTATGAAGGATAATAATTGTTGGAAGTTTTTGGCATATTTTTATCTAGTTGAAAAGTTTTTATTCCCATTTTGCCTATTATTTTCATAAATACTTATCTTTATTAATTTTAATCCTATAAATAGTTGTTTCCTCTGTTAGTCTGCTAACCAATTTTTCATTCAAACAAGCATGTTTGATTAATTGATAAAAACCACCACACTAATGTTTTATTTAGGACTTTTACATCTTATCATTTTGTTCTTATAATCTTTCATTTGGGAATTTTTATTGCAGTTCCACATTGTGAGTATTTTCTTCAGCTCTGTCTGCCAATACACAAGTTTTTAAAATCAGGAATGTTTGATTTATTTGTCTCACCCAATGATAATAAAGTATAGTAAATATATATTATTACTTATAAATATGTTATACAACAGCATGTGTTTCACAGTTAGGCTTCTGACTCATCTCTTATCTTTAGAGTCATTTTATATACAGTCTCACAAAGCCTCATGAGCTTCAACTCATGTTAGACATGGAATCTTACTATTTCCGTATCTTATGACCTTGCAGGGAGAGAAGTCTAACTCTCTCACCATTTCTCTGTGCTGGCTCCCAGTCACGCTGGTTCATTTCCTGGTATGACTGATGGTCTTCAGTCCTGAGAACATATGAGGCTGACTTTAAGTCAGAGGTGGTTTTCTTGACAGAGATGTTTCCCTCGAGGCTGTGACTCAACAGTGCCACCAGTGTTGGACAACTTTAGTTTATTCTGGGATCTCTAGGTTATTTTGTACAACTCACAATTACCCTTCACCCCCAGTTTGCTATAGAGTTGAGGTTTAGTCATTAAAAACAAAACTCTGCTTACATGCTTACAGCTCTAGTTTAAACTCAGTTTGGGGTGCAGGGGCGGGGTAGGCATGTATTAGCATCCATTGTGAATTATTCTTGTTTCCTTTGAGTTAAGTAGTACAACTAAAAGTACAACTTAGTGAGGACATAGTTGTTTTAAAAGAGTAGGTCTTTCGTAATGCTGCTGGAATCTTTTTGATTCTATGTTGATGACTTAAAGCCTAAATCCACTAAACTTCATCTCCAATATGTAGGGATGGGAGGAGGGTCAAAATAATTCTACTAGTCATTCCATTTAGAATGGGTAAGAAGTCACTGGTTCTGAACATACTGGGAGGGCCTTCTAGTTTGTTAATGGCACATTTTGCTTCACGAGGCTTCTCTTCTGCTCCTGGGTGTATTTCTGTTGTACATGGTCCTTGCAGGACACTGCTTTTAGGGAAAGTCACCTGTTTGCATTATTCTCCTTGGTCACAAGGACTGTTGATGCAAAGATTACATACTGTATTTGGGAACCAATTCAATCCTCTTCTTGATCAATGATGCTTAGGCGACTTCAAGTCTTGTATAATCAGCTACTTTTAGTCTACGCTTTTGTCAATAAAATGCTCCAAAAAACTTAGTGATCTCCCTGGATGACCAAATTATGTTACACGCATGTACCAATTTCATAAAAGGAACCTCACCATTCTATGTCATATGCACAAACAAACAATGACAAAACTATTTTTTAAAAACCCTTGGTCATTAGATTACACGAGGTACCCATGCCAGTGGCCACTCCTGTCTTTTAGTAAGGTCTTTTACAAGAGCATTATCACACATTTAAGCGAAGGTGTTTAAAAGGCTGGTTTCTGGGGCTAGATGGCTTGGTGTCAGTGTCCCATCTCTGCTGTTTTCTGACTCTGTCATGCTAGGGAAATTAACTTCCTGTGGCTTTAACTTCTTTATTTATAGAATGGGGATAACAAAAGTATCTTCCTTTTTGTGGCCTTCCTGCATTCCTTCCCTGTACTGGGAAATCTATGGAGAAAATGCATACACAAACCCTGGAGCTGGTAAGTCCCCTAAAAGTGACAGCTTGTATTGTCAGGAAATGCTTAGATGGTCCTGGCAGAGGAGGAACTCTAGGGCCATTCTTCAGCATGCAGGAACCAGTCTTTGTTCATTCTCTGTGCCTGGTCTGTCAGCTGTTCCTATTAAAATTCTGCCATGGGTAAGCAACACATGGTCTCACTAGTATAAGAACCTACAAGAGTGAATAAAAATGAAGAGGTATGAAAGAAATTGTGAAATGAAAGGAAATTGCTCAGAAGTAAAGAGCAACTGGGATGAGGGACAAGAGAAAAGAAAGAAGGAGAAACTATGTACATACGTACACACAGGACAGCTAACATAGTTGTACTACTGACTTCTATTGCTTTACTGAAAGGATCAGTTAATGATTAATTATTTGATCAAGTTTGCATGGCTCTATTTATTTTCCTGAGAAACCACTTTGAAGACATCAATATGTAATACAGCAACCATTGTTAATCTCCTACCACTTTGTGTGTAATTCAGTATTGCTTGTATTGTTCTCATGCTATTAATTAATTAATTAATTTATTTTATTTTATTTTAAAGACAAAAGAATGGAGACATATGAACCAGAAAAGCCATAAACAATGCAGAAAATAGAAAGCAATACAGAATATAGTAGGGAATTAGAACTGGATGTTGTATTACATAGTTATCTTCACATTAGTTAACACAAAAACATTAAAGGAAATACCAAATTATAGATAAGATAGTAGGGAATTTGCACTGGATGCTGTATAATATAAAGTTATCTTCATTTCTGCTAATACAAAAACGACTGAGGAAATACAGAATTATAGAGAAC
>PVLD010013919.1:0-54166 GCA_004027595.1 Dinomys branickii | reverse complement strand
TTTTCAAAACAGTATTTCTAAGCCCAGTCATCCTCAAGCATTAAACTCATATATTCAGCAGCCTATTGGGTGGCTCCAGTTGAATGTGCAATAAGTGCACACCTTTAATCCCAGCACTCAGGAGGCTGAGGCAGGAGGATTGTTGTGAGTTTGAGACCAGCCTGGGCTACGAAGTGAGCTCAAGGCCAGCCTGAACTGCATAGTGAGGCCCTGTCTCAAAAAGACTGGAGGTGGGGGGAAGCATATAATGTTCTGGGAGGACCCAGGTGAAGTACCTTAATGTGGGGGGGGGGTGACTGCAGAAATGTCATGGTGAAGATAATAACTGAAAATCACTATGAAAAACCAAACCATGCAAACCTTCACAAATTCTGCAGATGCTGGCAAACTGGAGGTGGACAAATGCATCATCAGTGCTGTAGAAGTCAGGTCACATGTGAATGGAGGCGAAAGAAGGGAACAGAGAATAAGAAAGAGCCACACGTCAAGCCTTGTGAGTCTTCTGTGTTTGAGAATTTGACCTTTCAATTCGTCAGTGAAGAATCGTTAGAAAGTGATATAATCCGAAGTGGCTTTTCATGACTTTTGCAGTAATAGTGCAGGGAATGGGGTGGCTAGAGGGGAAATGACCAAAGGAGTGCTGCTAAGCAGGTTTTGCGGTCATGAGTGAGGACGGGGCCAGAATAAAGGGCGGAGCAGGGCCTGTCTCGCCACCTGAGAGCGTGCTCTTTACGTCAAAGGTTAGGAGACATCAGAATCTGCAGCCATAAACTATGCTACTGAACAATCCAGACGCAAGTCCAGCTGTCTCCAGTATATAAACACTTAGTGTCAAAGTCGTTAATGAAGCAAGATGAGCGTTAATAAACATAGAAAGAAAATGTCCAAATTTTAGGCAAAGCATGAGTATCTAATTATCCATCAAAATTATCTATAATTTGAATAACTTTTAAGGTCAATACTGCAAATGAGTGTTACGCCTTTTTTCCAACCAGTTTAAAATTGGACTGACATCTAGAATTGCAAGATTTTGCAAATACAAATACAGGGTGCCCAGCTAAATTTAAGTTTCAAATAAAGAAAAAAAGAGTATGTTCCCTAACGAGGGGCATACACACAGTGTACTAAAATCATTGTTTATCCAACATTGAAATTTACCCCAGCATCTGTATTTTACGTAGTAATTCTCTGACCCAAATCATTACCTGTAGATGGTAGCGCCCTTCAACGGTGTGCAGCCCATCAAATGCTCCTAAGGCATAAACTTCATCTGACCTCTTTTCAGACATCTGGTAGCTTAGACGACAACAGAGGTCTTTCTGGCAGACAGTGTAATTTCCTGTGATTCCTTTGAGCTCCACAAAGATGTATTCATCGTGAAAGACAGTTCCCTTAAACTCCTGGTTTCCCATGGAGAAAGCTTCAATACTGCTGGCATAAGAAGTCCAATTCACCATGGGGCGGTAGGGGTGTGAATCCAGCTGGGCTAGGAGGAGTTTTCCCTCCTTGGTTTTCATATCGTAATGAAATGTTTTGGGAAAATCTGGTGCATAGATGCCACTTCCTGGAAGTAAACCATTGAAGTACCCAGTGAAAAGGTATTTCATAGTTGTTAATGTTGTTGTAAACTCTTATCATTTCATTTCTTGTAAGCCATATATTTTGCCAGTTTTAGTAAAATATGCTGACAAGGAGTCAGAGAGATAAGACAAAAATCCAATGAAATATGACACCAGGAAGGAAAAGGTTCATGTCAAAACAGAAAAGGAGCATATATTCAAGTTGAATAAAACTAAATCTACACAATAATGTAGATTGAGATTAATTCTACAGCATATCCCCTGCTCGGTGTATAAAACTCAAGAGTTAGATAGAAAGCTACATGCCTGTAAGCTCGACTCTCCAGGAGCTGAGGCAGGAGGATTATTAAATTTGAGCCTTGCTTGGACAATTTAGCAAGTCTCCAACTCAAAATAAATTTTATAAAAGCCTGTGGATGTTCTTCCTCCTTCCCAGTATCTGTCCTCCATTTGCTCCTTATTTATCCTTCAGGTTTTCATACAAGAGAAACAATGTGATATTTAAACTTATGTGTCCAATTTATTGCACTTAAAATTAGTCTTGTAGTGCCTTCATTTACATAAAAATGGCTCCAACTTATCTTCCTAATGGCATAGCAGTACTCCACAGTGTATGACTAGTTTCACAAGGGAGGGGCAGGGGAAAGGGAAGAAAGGGGAAAGATTAAAAAAAAGAGAGAATGGAAGGAAAAAATGAAAACAAAGATTTTATAAATGGGGAGAAAGAAGGGTTGAAGGGAAGGAAGAGGAATGGAGAAAAGAATTAAGATGTATTATGTACAGATGCAAATTGCCTAGGATGAATATGATCATTATACATGCCAGACATGTACCAATAACAAAAATTAAAACCTCAGATGTAGCTCAGTGCAAAGGACCTGGATTTAATCTCCAGCACTAAAACTACATACATACATACATACATACATACATACATAAGTTGGAAACGATTGTATTGAGGAGCACATGCTATTAAAAGAAGATCTTATAGAACTGAATCCTAAAGACCCCACGTTACCTGTCATTCTCAGCAGAGGGTTGTGTAAATTGGAGGCGAGGAAATTGACCCCCATGCCCATAGCCCACGCCGAGTGGAACTCAACAGCTGACAGGTGTGGGAGAACATTCATCCAGGCCGTGGGGAAAAGGATGGTATTCACGTGGCGGTCTGTCACCAGGGTAACAGCAGGATCGTGGAAGAGCACATCAAAGCACGTGAAAATGCCGAACTTCCCAAAGGCAGTGTCGAAAGTCACGACCTCAACCTCCTTGGGTGTATCGAATTGTTCCTCACCCATGAAAAGATTTTGCTGTGATGAACAGAAAATTAAAGGGAAAAGAACCATTTTAAGATGTTGACCCAGAGATCACTGTGCCTGGGAAAGTGCATGCTCACATCTAATTAGGCCATGCCAGTTTCCTCTGTGATCGGGGTTTTCACAGAGAAGTGGAGAGCCAGAGTCCCTCTGGCGGGAGGGAGCCTATCATGCAATCTTCACGCTACTGATGTGCACTTGGGCACCCTTATCTTTAACCTTACAAGGTAAAGCAGTGAAACACATACACATAACCTGTATTTGCGAAGGATGCATAACTGTTTCTTGAGAGTGAAGAACTTTATCTGCTTCTCTCCTCAAGACTGAGTCTGTCTAGTGAGTTCCTGAACACATCCCCTCTGAGAGGCTCTCTCCACACCTCCGTTACTTTTCATGTTTTGCTCCTACTGTGCTTCTAAAGCAGTCTTATTATCAATCATAACACCTTCCCCCTCTTAAGCATTCATTGAGCATTCAAATACCTGTTTCTTTGTGCATTCCTTTTACCTTATGGTAGCGGGCCACCAGCTTTCCCTGAGAGTCGAACACCACGTTGGTGTTGTACTGGTAACGGCCGTCGGGGGGACACTGAGGGTCACTGGCGTCGCAGGGCTTCTTGTCCCCTATATTTGCCACCACATAGATAGCATTGTCTTTAGCCAGGCAGCTGAGTCTTTCTTGTACGGGGGCGTGGCCAAATCTGGTTTATATTCATAGGAAAAAAAAATTTAAATCAAGCTTAGCTTTTAACTTAATTCAGAATGATAGCTGCCTGGACCTATGTTTTCCTGTACACAAAAATAAATTCTCACAATAGATAGAAGAGAAGGATGAAGACGAGAAGGGATCGGGGCAGGGTGGCATGCATTTATAATGCCAGTGCTGTGCGAGGCTGAGGCAGGTAGATCCCAAGTTTTAGCCCAGCTCAGGCAACACAGTGCTTTAGAGAGATCCTGTCTGAAAATGTAAAATTTTAAAATAGGCCTGGGGATGTAGTTCAGCATGAAGGTCCTGAGGTCAATCCCAGGATGGCAAAACAAAAAAAAAAGAAAAGGAGATTAAGGAAGGAAGAATGGAAGGAAGGAAGGAAGGGGAGGGAGGGAGGGAGGGAGGGATGGAGGGACAAAAAGGAAGTTCAGAAAAAAAAAAACCCATGCATATAGGAATTTGGCTGTAAGAAGGTCCTCTAAGGTAAGGTTCCAGGTCATACAATTTTCTTTATAGCATGGTACCCTGTATCATAATCTATAATCCCATATCACTTATGTGTTCACCTTTAAATGTCTGTAGCATTATGTAGATATTATGGGCAAAGACCTGCATATCTTGCTTACTGAACCCATGCCTGAGAGCAAAGAGGCACTGTAGATATTTTGAACGAGTGAGCCAAAACTTGAAACCAGGAGGATCCTGGGTAGATGGCACAGTATGAACACCAGGAATCCGACTTCCTCCCAGGACAAAAGTGCTTTTACTGAATCTCTCTGATGAACTATTTCAGAACTGTGAAGTCAACTCAAAGGTATGCACCTTTCAGGGAAGCCAGGGAATGTAAATTTTAGTTAAATTCAGCTGTAAGCTCAGGAATGGCCATTGATTTTACAGCTCAGTGGCAAACAGTAGCTCTGCATCTGTTTCTGAAGAAGCTTGCAGGCAACTTATGGGAACAGGGTGGGACAATAAGGACGCCATCCTCAAAACATCAGAGCTATGTGTGATGGTCACTGACGCTGCTACTATGCAGGAACTCCAGGCACAGAGGCAGGCAGACAGCCCTGCACCCTCACATCCCTACTGTGCTGCGTCAAGCCTTCCCTTTCCCTTCTTGCTGCAGTGGCCACCACTGTACTTAAGAGGAGCAGGCTTTTTCTTTTCTTTTTTTCCTTCATTTTTTCTCTTTTTCCCTTTTTGGAAGTCAGATATTTAAGAAGTAAGTATGTAGAAGCATGTAAGCAGGGGACTTTAGGAAGGCACCATGCACGTCAGGGAAAAGGTAGGCTTAGAAAAAAAACACAAAAAGACTTCATGTTCACACCTCCCACTGATCGCTCACAGAAACAGTCCACAACAGAAAAGGGAGAGAAGAAATACATCAACCCTTGAAAATGAAGAATCGAATTTCCAGAGCTACAACATTATGAGATTCAAATGCGCAGTTATCAATAATTCATAAGGAACACAAAGAAGAACAAAACAGAAGACACCATTCAGAGCAACACAAAACTAACGAACAGAAACTACCCCTGGAAAAGACCAGATGGAGGTCTGGCAGACCACAAGGCAGATTTTACAGTAACAGCCTTAAAGATGTTTGAGGAATGTGTAGACAAAGTCAAGGAAAGGGTGTGCAAATCAAACAGAAATATCAACAAAGAGAAAGCCTAGAAGAAACCGAAAGGCAATTTTGGAGCTGAAAATCACTACCATTGAAATAAAAAATGAAAGGAATTTGAAGATTTGAGCAAACTATGGGAGGCTAAGGCAAGCAGATCACACGTTTCAGCCCAGTCTAGGCAACTTAGTAACTCAGACAGATCCTGTCTCAAAATTTAAAATTTTAAAATACGGCTGGGGCCGGGCGTGGTGGCACACGCCTATAATCCTAGCACTCAGGAGGCTGAGGGAGGAGGATTGTTGCGAGTTTGAGACCAGCCTGGGCTACAAAGTGAGCTCAAGTCCAGCCTGAACTGCATAGCAAGACCCTGTCTCAAAAAGACAAAAAAGAAATAAAGGGCTGGGGGTGTAGTTCTGTGTGAAGTCCCTGAGGTCAGTCAGTGATCATGAAGACAGGATAAGTCAAATTAGAAAATATGAGAAACAACAATGAAACAAAAGACTGAAGAAAAGGGAATAGACCCTAATGGACCCATGGAACAGCAAATGGACTAAAAATACCCATTGTGGGAGGTCTAGAACGACAAATGCAATCGTTTGGAAAGATAATGGCCCAAAACTTTCCAAATTTGAAGAGAACATGAAGAATCCAAGAAGCTTAACACACTCCAAGCAGGATGAGCACAAAGGACACACATTGAAATGTACCACACTCACAGGGTGTGGTGGTGCATGCCTGTAATCCCAGCACTCAGGAAGCTGTTGTTGCAAGTTCAAGCCCAGCCTGGGCTACAAAGTGAGCTCCAGGCCAGCCTAAACTACATAGCAAGACCCTGTCTTAAAACAAAAACAAAAACAAGAAAAAGAAAAGAAATGTACCACTCAAATGAAATCCAAAGACACAATGAGACAAACAAGAAAAAAATGACTCATGACATGTTTATGATCCACCAAAAGATTACCAGAAGGTTTCTTGTCAGAAGCTTTAGGAGAAAACAGCAAACATATATAAAGCTATATGTAGTGTGTGGAAGGAAAAACTAACTGCCAACCAAGAATCCTACATCCAGAAAAACTGTCTTTTAAAAAGTGAGGGAGACATTAAGATGTTAAGACATTTCCACATAAATAAAAACCAATGGAATTTGTCACTACTAAACCTGTTCCATAAACAAGGAAGTTCTTTTTATTTTTATTTTTATTTTTATTTATTTTTTTATTTTTTAAAAAATAAAAGCACAAAAACATATTAACAAACAGACACAAATTAGCATTAAAAAATAGTACAATCACAACTGATCTACAGACAAGGTGACATGATCTCAACAGTGGTTATTGCTTTATCCATTGATATCTTCGAAGTGTAAATATATGAACCCATATACAGACATGCAAACTTGGTCAGACAATTAATCCTCTCAAATACAGTGAGCAAGAAAGTTCTGGGCGGTGCCAGGAAAGGACATTAGAGAGTAACAGAAAACTATTTAAAGAAATAAAAATCCAAGTAAAGGCGAATACATAAGAAAATACACAGGCCTGCCGGGGTTATGGCTCAGTTTCATAAATGCTTGCCTGCAAGCCTGAGGTCATGAGTTTGATTCTTGGTACCAAAAAAAAAACAAAAAAGAAGATGCAAATACACAGGCCAGATGTGGTATCACATACCTGTAATCCCAGCACTTGGGAGGCTGAGGCAGGACAATCGCTGTAAGGTCAAGGCCAGGCTGGGCTACAAAGTGAGTTCAAGGCCAGCCTGAACTGCATAGTGAAACTCTGTCTCAAGCAAATACACAAGAGAATGCTGTTGAACTTCCATTTGTACCTGTAGTTTTTGTTTTTTACAAAGAGTATACTACAGTGAGAAAAAATTATTAGCTAACAACTAATATAACTGTACCCCACATTTTATTTCCTATATAATTTAAGAGATCAACTCATTAAAAATTATTAATATACACTGGCATACAATGCATAAAGATGTAAACTTGTGAAATTAATAACTGAAAGGAGACATATATAAATAATTAATGTTACCGAGGTTAACACAAAGTCACTCCTAAATGACCTACCTGGATACAGCCAGAGCTGCCTGACTAATCCTTCAATCCACCTTAAGTGTCACAGGAACCGTGGTGAAAACAGTTGTACAATATACAGAAAAGCAAGGAACTGGAATCATCCCATTTATATTATCAGACCATAGTGCAATGAAATTGTAAATCAATGGCAGAAGAAACCACAAAAACTTCATAAACACATGGAAATTAAGTAACACCCACCTGAACAACCAATGGGTCACAGATGAAATTAACCAAGAAATTAGATAGTTTCTACAATTAAACGATAATACCAGTGCAACATAGCAGAACTTGTGGGACACAATGAGAGCAACTGAAGAAGGAAATTGATGGCAGCAAATTCCCATATTGAAAAAATAGAGCAAGCTCAAATAAACAACCTAGTGTTAAACATCAAACTTCACGAAGGAGAGCAAGCCAAGTCCAAACCTTCTACAAGTGAGGAATTACAAAGAGCGCAGCAGAAATTAATGCAGTTGAGACTAAGAAAACAATACGAAGAATCAAGGAATTGAAGAGTTCTGAAAAGAAGAAAATTGACAAACCCTGAGCCAACCTTCTCAAAAGAGGAAAGGAAATACTCAGATCCATGCAATAAGGAAAGAAAAAAATGAAGTCACAACAGATACTGCAGAAATCCACAGAATCATCAATATCTACTTCAAGAACTTGTTTTCTAATAGATAGAAAACACAGAAGAAATGGACAGATTCCTAGGTACATATGAATTACTTACCAAATCTGAGTCAAGAAGATATAAAAATTCTAAATAACCCAATATCAATCAATGACATTGAAGATGTCATTAAAAACCTACCATTAAAGAATAGACCAGGTCAGAAATTCTACAAGAAATTTAGAGAAGACCAAACGTTGCTCCTTCTCAAACTCTTTAATGAAATTGAAAGGGAGGCAATTCTCCCTAACTCATTCCTGGAGGCAAGTGTTACTCTGATATCAAAACAAAAGAAAGATCCAACCAAAAAAGAGAACTACAGGCCAATCTCCGTAATGAACACAAGTGCAAAAATCCTCAATAAGATACTGGCAAACAGAATGCAGCAAATCATCAAGAAGACTATATACCATGATCAGGTAGGACTCATCACAGCAATGCAGGGATGGTTCAACATATACAAATCAATAAATACAATATACCACGTTAACTGAGCCAAGGACAAAAAATATGCGATTATCTCAATAGATGCAGAAAAAGTGTTTGACAAAGTCAAACCATTCATGATAAAAATCCCTAGAGAAAATTGGAATAAATGGTCTTTATCTCAATCTGATAAAAGCCATCTACAAGAAACCAACAGCCAAGATCATACTAAATGGACAAAACTGAAAGCTTTTACTCTAAAATCAGGAAAAGACAAGGATGTCCACTATCACCATTCCTTTTCAATATAGCTCTGGATGCCTTATCTACACCCATTAGAGAAGAGAGAGAAATAAAAGGAATAAGAATAGGAAAGGAAGAAATGAAATTATTGTTATTCACAGTTGACATGATACTCTACACAGAAGACCCTAAAATCTCCACTAAAAGACTTCTAGATTTAATAACCAGGGCCAGGCATAGCAGCACACACCTGTAATCCCAGCACTAGAGAGGCTTAGGCAGGAGGATCATTGTGAGTTCAAAACCAGCCTGGGCTACAGAGTGAGCTCAAGGCCAGCCTGCACTGCATAGTGAGATCCTGTCTCAAAAAAACAACAGAAAAGTAGATTTAATAACCAAATTCAGTAATGTAGCTATATACAAAGTGAACACTCAAAAATCAATAGTATTCCTGCACACAAATAACAAATTCTCTGGGAGAGAAATTAGGGGAAAAAAAACACCCTTCACAATAGCATTCAAATGGATGAACTACCTAGAAATCCCTCTAACAAAGGAACTAAAAGATCTCTACATTGAAAACATTAGTACTCTGTCTGAAAAAGGATATCTAAAAGGATATCAGAAATTGAAAATATATCCCTTGTTCTTGGATAGGAAGAAACAATATAGTGAAAATGGCCATACTCTCCAAAATTGTTACATGAATGTAATGCAATCCCAATCAAAATACCAATAGCATAACTCACAGAATTAGAGAAAACAATTCTGCAATTCATTTGGAACCAGAAGAAATAAGTAATAGCAAAAGCAATTCTGGGCAACAAAGGCAAGGCAAGAAACCATTCATGACTTGAAATTATACTACAAAGTTACTGTGATAAAATAACAGCATGGTACTGGCAATAAAACAGGCCCAAGGATCAATGGAACAATTTAGAAACTGCAGAAACAACTACAGATGCATTTAGCCACCTTATCTTTGACAAAGGAGCCAAACATCTTCACTGGAAGAAAGATAGCCTCTTTAATAAGTGGTGATAGAAAAGCTACTTTTCCACATGATGAAGATGAAAACTAGACCCATAGCTTTCATCAGGCACTAAACAAAAATTGAAATGGATCAAAGCTCTAAATATTAAAACAGAAACACTTAATCTTCAGGAAGTTAGAACAGGTAGAACTCTTGAAGACACTGGTGTAGGCAAAAACTGTATGTTTACAAAACCACAATGGCACAGGAAATATCACAAAGAATCAACAACTGGCATCTCATCTTACTAAGAAGCTTTTTCACAGCAAAAGAAACCACCAACAGAGTGAAAAGATAATCCACAGAATGAGAAACAAAATTTGCCAGCTGTTCCTCAGATAAAGTGCTAATATCTAGAATATATGAAGAACTAAAAAAAAACAGACCCCCCCAAATTTAAAGGCCCAATCCAAAAAATGGTCCTCTGAAATGAATACACACTTCTCAGAAGAAGTACAAATGACAAAATGAAAAATGAAAAAAATGTCCAACATTCTTGGTCATTTGAGAGATGCAAATTAAAACAATGCTGAGATTCCATCTCATTCCAGAAAGAATAGCTATTATCAAGAAATCAATAACAAATGCTGGCCAGCCTGTGGGGGAAAAGGAACCCTTCCCCACTGCTCGTGGCAGTGCAGATTGGTAAAACCACTGTGGAAATCAGTGTAGAGATTGCTTGGGAAACCAGAACTAGAGGGTTTGTTTGACCCAGTTATTCCTCTTCTTGGCCTCTTCCTGAAAGAATTAAAGGCATCATACCACAGTGAAAGTTCACCCATGTTTATAGCAGCACAGTTTATAATAGCTAAATCTTGGAAATAACCCACATGCCCATCACCAAAGAATGGATAAAGAAGATGTGGTTTTTTTATACAATGGAGTACTACTCTGCTGTAAATAAGGATAAGCTTGAGACACTTCTAGCTAAATGGATGAACCCTGAGACCATACTGTTAAGTAAAATAAATCAGACACACAGGTTTAAATACCACACTATTTCTCTGGTGTGAGAAACCAGAAGTGTAAATGCAGACCCAAATGTAGAATAGATGTTGGGAATCAGAAGGAAAATGTTCAAATGGGAAGCGGAATTAGAGAGGGTGAGGGGAAAGGCAGGAAAGGACAAAAAAAAAAAAAGAGATTAGAAGGAAAAAATGGAAACAAAGCTTTTGTAAATAAGGAGGGGAAAACGACTGAAGGGATGGGAGGGGAATGGGAAAAAAAGAAGAAACAAGAGAGGTCGCGTACAGATAGAAATTCTCTATGATAAATATTATCACTATGTACATCTAAAACATACCGATAATCTGAGCACAGGGGCACACGCCTATAATCTCAGCACTTGGGAGGCTGAGGCAAGAGGATCACTGTGAGACCAGCCTGGGGTAAAATGACTTTAAGGACAGCCTGAACTGCATAGCAAGACCCTGTCTCAAAATAAATGAATAAATAAAATTTACCAAGAATTTTTGTTTTTTTAGATTTTAGCTCCTGGAAAAATAAAATAAAATTTCAAAATCTAATCAATGTACAGAAAAAGGAAATAAAATCACTGCATTCATAAAATTTACAAAAAGGAATATACAGAACAGGAAATGAGCAGCGAAACAAACATGCCTCACTGCAAAACAAAGCAACTACATACAAAGGAAAACAGTAATGAAGGGCATGAGAAGAGAAAAGTACAAGACACACAGAATCACACAGTAAGTGACACAAGGAACGTTTAATTTTCAGTCACAGAGAGCGAACGAACACAGGACCTACACACTGTTCATGGACAACGTCTTCCTGCCTAAAACAAGGTGATGAGCATGACAGGATTTTCCTGTTTTGTTCCCTTACCTGTTAGGATTATTACAGGGGATCCAATTCACTTGAGGATCTGGGATATCCTCCAAGTACGGGTAGATCGCTTCCCTGGTGAAACTGAAACCGTAAATGCCATCCTCTGGAGTCACAATGATATGCGCACCCTGCCAAAAGCAGAGCTAGTGAGAACTTTTCTCAAATAGACAAAAATCCAAGGTACATGCTGTGAGATGAGCGGGGAGGCTCACAGTTTTGACCGTTGGTTTTCTATATTTTTATAACTTACTGTGTTTTCCCAAGCACTTTCAGTGTCGAGTCCTGCCATTTTAGTTTCTGTAGGACCCTCATTGTTTTCTACACAGGAAGGATTTTGCAGGACACTCGGGGCTCTGGTGGCCTCTGTGATCATTAACTCCATGCCCCGCTCAACAGCATGTCTATTCCCTTCTTGAACTTTGACCAGTTTTTGTGCCTGGCTGTGTCAGGAGTGATTTCTGACTCAACTCTGTTTACTCGCTCATCTCCTCTGGCTTCTCCACTCCACACCCTGAAAACGACTCCTGCTCCTCAGGAGGAGGGGGTCTCCTGGATTGCCTGACCTACAGGAACCTAGAAGTACTTCCGGAACTTATGTGACACCTTTGGATTGGACAGTCACCTTGAAAGCTGCTCTATCCCTTAAGGAAACAGTTGGACAAAACATGAAAAAGAAGCTCAGAACTCCTGGTAACCTTTTAAATTTTAATATGTATGACAATGTACTGTATATTCATTGGTTATAGTGGTGCACACTTGTAATTCCATCTACTGAGGAGGCTGAGGCAGGAGGATTGCAAGTTAGATGATACCTTGTCTCAAAATAAAATTTAAAAAGGGCTACGATTCGGTGCTTCCTGGGTTCAATCCTTTAAGCCTCAGTACCATGAATACATACATGCATACCTGTGAGTTGTGTCACTTTCTACATCCCTGTTGTATATCTGATATACAACTGTTATTTACACAGTTATCTAACTGTTCAAACCACACAATTATACTGTATGATTGGCTTTAAACTTAATCATTCAACTCAAGGACTTAACAGAAATTAACATATATATCCTTTTGTCTTGTAATTAGAATCAAATATGAAGTATATAATACACATTAGTAAGCAATTTGCAACTTTAGTGTAATAGAGCTCAAATTGTAAATTTACCTGAAAACCTACAAACTCTTAGGAGGCCAAGAGTACACCAAGCCCCTGAAACCACAAGCACAGCACCGGGTCCCTGTCCCGCTACTTCTCCAGCCCCAGAGCAGTGGCGCCTGGACAGCAAGCTGCTCCACGTTCTGCTGCTTCTCAGTGATGACCAGAATGTCCTCATCTTAACCTTCTTCTCACTATTAGGGCAGCAGATGGTGTCCTTGCTCTGTGTGAGTACAGAGTTGGATTCTAGCTGTCGCCAGTGATCTCAGCTGTCCTGATACATATGCCATCCAAAAGGTGACTGCCCCTGATGAGGAGCCTGTGCCTCGGTCCCCAGCTTTCCCACAGGATTTAGCACTGGAGAAATAGGAGTGAGGGTACCTGCTTGGCTGCTGATGTGATTGCTCCTTCGAGAATGTCCAGGTTCTGATTCATTAACGCCAGCGCTTCTTCGGGGGACACAGGATGGAGGGTGGCACCAGGCAGTATCACTGCATGTTCATAAACAGCAGCAGTAAAAGTGTCCAGGGAGTTGACTTCCAAGAAGGAGAAAACTGAAAATATTGCAGAAACCAGCAACTGAGAAGGAATCATGCTGAAATCCAAAGACAGCTAAAACCTGGGACATGTCTTGCTATTTATACAAAGAAAGCAGAGTGAGTCACATGACTCCCAGAATTTAGTTATCTTAAAGATAAACTACAAAAGCCAATCCAGCTGGGCGTGGTGGCACACACCTGTGATCCCAGCCCTCAGGAGGCTGAGACAGGAGGATCACGATGAGTTCAAGTCTAGCCTGGGCTACATAGTGAGTTTAAGGCCAGTCTGAACTATGTAGCAAGAAAAAACAAAATCAAAACAAGCTAATCTTCAGAAAATTTTATGTCTTCATACTATTTTGAGACAACAAAAGACCCTCTTTTCTTGCAAAAAGATCTGGGCGTAGAATTCAGGAAGTGTGGGTGTGTTCACTTTGTAGGGCTGCCTAGCAACATTCTGGGCATTGGGTAGTGTAAATAACAAAAATGTATTTCCCTGGAGGGGAGAAACTGGAAGATGCCAGCAGGGTTGGTTTCTCTTTAAGGTGTGAGAACAGGACTGGTCTGGACCGGTGTTCTGGGCTCACAGACGGCTACCCTCCTCTTTTCTTTGGGAGACGTTTTCCCTCTTGTATGTATCTGTGTCCAAATTCTCCCTCTTTATCAAGAAATCAGCCATTAGATTTAGTAACCACCCCACTCCAGGATGACCTCCTCTTAACTAGTGAGATCTCAAACAACCCTGGTTCCAAAGATTATCTTCACATTCTGAAGCACTAGATTTCAAATATGAACTTTTGTAACTTGTATGTTTATGATTTTCAACATAGTGCATGTGCTTTTATTATAGGCAGCTAAGTTAGAAGGAAATAAATATGTACTCAGAGAGGAAATGGACCCTCAAAGAAGTCAGCAGGGAAAAATAAAGACATCAGAATTGTGGCTGAAGGAACATCTGAAGAAGACTGGGCTTCAAAATAATGATGCAGGCCATGTGTGGTGGCACACATTTATAACCCCGGCACTCAAGAGGCTGAGGCAGGAGGATCGCTGCAAGTTCAAGGCCAGCCTGGGCTACAAAGTGAGTTAAAGGCCAGGCTGAACTGCATAGTGAAACCCTGTCTCAAAAGAAAAGAAAAAATAAAATTAAGATGATCATGCAATGACCAGGCCTACATGCATCTCTAAGGGATAAACTATAATTTGAGATAACATTGTAATTAGCACCACCTGGTCCAGTAAATCCAAAACAGCATCAGAACATCTGAACCCGTCCCTTCCCCAGACGCCTTTGTTTTTCTGTGTACACTTGCTGTGTGACTTTCTCTTAATACAATCCTAAACCAGCTGTACTTGTAACCCTATAGGTTGGTTGTAGTTTGACCCACACTGTACCCACGTTGTGATATGGCCGTATAACCTGCCCCTGACAGAGGGCCTCAGTGGCACCCCTCATCCGGGACGCCTCCTTGAAATCCAAGAGCTCTTCTTCTCTCCTTCTCTCCACAGTCAGACTCTCCTAACTTTATCCTTTGGTCTGTGGTTTCACTCCTCCATGTTATGGGACCAGGAACTAAATGCATTTGACATCCAGCAGGGTGGAAATAGAGGAGATGTCATTCTCAGAATAGGAGACAGGCAAAACGGAGCATAAAAGCTCACAGAAGCAGAGTCTGCTGCTGAAACCAGGACTCTGGTAAGGATCTCTTCACCTGTGCCTGATGAACTGCTGGAAGCTCCATCCGGGCCATCTGGAGATTAAATCTCAGGGCAACCACATTCCTCACAGTCTTATGAGTTTTCCCTCTTGCTATGCCACCAACCGCTCGGGGCAAAGGACTCAATTGCGTAAAAATTCCATTGCGTTTCCTGTGGGCAGGAAGAAAGTGAGCTCATCCTTTTTTAAAGTTTTGGTTTTTTTTTTTTAAACAGGGTCTTACTATGCAGTTCGGGCTGGTCTTGAACTCGCAACGATCCTCCTGCCTCAGCCCCCGAGTGCTGGGATTACAGGAGTGTGCCATCACGCTCACTCCTTTTTTTTAAAAAAAGTTTTATTACTTTGTTTTTATTTTTGTTTTGTTCTTTAAGATGGAGTCTCACTTTGTAGTTCAGGTGGGTCTTAAACTCATAGTGATCCTCCTGCTTCATCCTCCCGACTGCTGGGATTACAGTCATGCACCGCCAGGCCCAACTGAGGTCATTTAAAATTGTGCCCAAAGCAGAGCTTGCCCTTAAGGGAAGGTATTTCTACCTGAACCTACTCCACAGGAGCAAGGGAAAGTTCAATGCCAGCACCTCTAACTTTTGACAAAGGGGAGGGTACCCCAGCTTTAGCTCCCTCTTTCTTGTTGCAGAAATTGCAGAGGTGCTCAGGAAGGTGGGTCAGTGGAGACTGATACTGTGTCATAGTGGAGACGGACACTGTGTCGCAGGACTAGGGAGCTCTTCCATGCCCCGCTGTGCTACCACTGCACCTATGCTGTGTTTCTGGTGTTTGTTACACAAGAGCAAGGCTCCGATGAAACCCGGCACTGGGCCTACAAGCAGGAGGCACCAGCGGTCTCTGTGGCAACTGCTGAGCTGCCCGCCTCACCCCTGATGCTCTGGGTAGGAGGCTTCCGTTGCCCACACTGCCCACCTGCAACCCCTCTGCTCACACGGGGCAGACTGGGGAAGAGCCTCGGAAGAACAAATTCAGATGCTGAGAGAAAATTTCATGAGCCCTGCAGGCTTCTCCAGCCAATCCTGCATGGATGGAGCAGGCAGCCCCTTGAGTAGAAAAGGGACATCTTCCCACCAAGAGGAGGGACGAGGCTCACGCTAGCCTGACCCACCATCTGTCTCTGCTGCCGAAGTGATGACGCCAGCCTAGGATGCACACTTAGAAGTTCAAGTAAGTCTTGTCCCATTCAAGCAGAGAGAACCTAAAACTAGAGGAAAGGATCCAAGAACAAGGGCTGAGGGGGTTTTTGTGCCTCTTCCTGTCCTTCACCTGGAGGACTCAAGAGCCAGTGTGTGTGCCCTGTGTATGGGATGCAAAATAAGAGGTCAGCTCTGCACTGCTGCCGAGGACGTGAGCTGTGGATGAAGATCCAGTGGCTCCGACTCTGTGTCCACACTTCTCTTGGCTTTAATACACTTGATAACCTTGTTTACAGTGTAAGGATGTATTCTGACCCTAAGGCATAAGAAAAATATCTTTAGATTTTTAAGATAGTGTCTACACATTGCCACTTGGTCTTTTCCAAAAGGCAAAACTACGATTTAATTTCAAGAGCTTCCCTGGCTTTATCCTTGAGTCCAGAATGGGGCCAGGAGGGTTACATAAACAACATAAGTGTTGCAGAGCCCTGAGTAGAAGAATATTGTTTCTGTAGACAGAGAGGCTGAAGAAACAGAACAATGGGCCGGTCACACCCGGTTAGTTTTCTTGCAAGGTGGAGTCTGGGAGACAGAACAGTAAGGAAATAACTGGTTAACATAGGGTTATTTCCAGTCACTTCTTTTGTATACAGATGACAGAGAGGTTCCTTATCAGGCCAACTGGAACTGGAAATTCTGGTTGTTATCTCTTGGACCCTGGTTTCTTAGGGGGCAAGATAAGCAGAGTAGTTTCAACTTGTTGATGTGGAAGTTTAGTGTGATGATTGCATTTTGATTTGTAGCTCAGTTGTTTGGGGTACAGGGCAGGAACTGATTCCAAAACAATAAAGTCCTATAGTTTGGGTTTTTTGTTTTTTTTTAAATTATGGTACTAAGGATTGAACCCAGGGCTCTCACACTGAGCCTTTTTTATTTTTAATTTTGAGACAGAGTCTCACTAAGTTGCCCCAGTTGGGCTCAGACTTGTGATCTTGTCTCAGCCTTTCTCAGAATGCTGGGAGTATAGGTGCGCACCACCACACCAAGTTTATCCCGTTCAGTTTATTCTATAGCCTGGACTGGCTGTCATGACTTTTTTTAAACTAATCTGTGAGTTTTACTCTGCAGTATCAGAAATACTTGGTTGAAGTTCTCCAAAGAAATAGTGTAGATGAGGAGGATACAGCTGTGAGATTTGAGTCCGGCAAGGCTCCTTATTTATAGGTTCATGGTCAACAAGATGAGAATGGGGCGAGGAAAGTGAGAAAGGCCAGACAGCAAAAAAATTTAAAACATCAGTATGAAAAGATAAGGGGTAAGACCACATCCAGGTGGGTAGTTCAGACGTTCCGTCTTGGAGAAGAACATCTGAGGAAGGACCATATGATTGGACTCTGAGGAGCGGGCAGAAGTCTGGCTGGCAAGAGTGCCTGCAGCAAAGGGAGGTGGGGAAACCAAGGCCAATGTGCATAGCAACCTCCGGACCACTGCCTGGAGGAGCCAGTGTTAGAGAGCAGGAAGATGCCCAGGCCTTGCATGGCGGGAACATCCAGACCGCAACCTGTTACCACTCTAGGACCTGAGGACTTCCTCTCTAAAGGAAGAATCTAAGAGAGGCGGGAGCGGGGAGACAAAAGGTGTTTTCTGCTGCCCAGGTCTCCAGTTTCACCACTGGAAAAAGCCTGTGAATGCAGTCATCGTACTTTCTGTGGCCACGAGAGATGTCCCTAAGCTCAGTCACCCTCAGCCTCCCCACGGCATCCGGAGAGCTCACCTGCTCTCCTGTAAGTCTCTCCCAAGAGTTAATCAGTGACCAACTGACAGGATTCCGAGAGCCAGGGAAACTGGGCCAAAGGTTGCTGGGGAAAGGTGATCAGCTCCCTTCCTAAGGAAACCCCCACTAGCATAGGTTGCAGCTAATGCCTGTGCACGGCATGGGGCTTAACCAAAATTGGACAGAATTTAAGATCGAATAAATTCAGAAGCAAACCATGTGATCTGGAGGAAGTTATTTATTTCTTTATTATTTCCATTCTAATTTCCATACTAATTGTCCTTATGAGTCAAGTAGATTATGATAAAAAGGTAATGGAACAATTTTAATTAGCTACAAAGTTGTCCATGATTATTTGAAAAGATGGCTTCATCCACAAATTTCTCTATATTCCTTAACTTCGATCAAATACTTTCTACATATTCAAAGTTCACCGTGTGTATTCACAAACAATGTGCACTAGGCAGAATTCACCAGAACAAGAGAACGGACAGGATATATATTTATGTAAAATGTTTATCATAAGGTATTGAGTCACCCAGTGATGGAGGCCGAGGAGTCCTATGATCTGCACTGTATCTGGGAACTGGAGCCCCAGGAAAGCCAGTGGTGTAGTGTGAAGGGCTGACAGTTGGGCTCACGATGTCATTTCCAACACAGATCTGACGGCCCATACTTCATGCAGAGAAGACCCAAGTCCCAGCTCAAACAGGCAGAAAATGAACACAACCTTCCCCTGCCTCTTTTACACTATGCAGGCCTTTGGGGAACTGGATAATGCTCATCCAGACTGGGGGGGGGCACCACGAAGTCCAGCTGTTCTAATGCCCTCATGGTCACATGCAGAAATAACCCTTGACCAGCTAGCTGGGCACCCATGGCCAGGTAATTGACATGAACATTAACCATCTCCTGATGGAAGTGACATTTACATACATAAGAACAATTATTGCAAAGGAGTTTTCTAGGTTCTTCTCCCATTTCAATGTATGTTCAACTCTACATGTCCATACTTACACACCCTTATGCACACGGGAGGTGAACACAGCACCCACAGATGAGCTGCACCAGTTATGCGCACAACCATCTTTTTTATTTACCTTTTTAATTTTAAAAAATCTTTATTAGAATATGTTTGCAATGCATAATCTTCCCATTCAGCTTAGAGGATGGGTACGTGGACAGATGGGTCTAAAGTCCAGGGCCTTCGTGTGACAATGGCTGGCAGAGGGCATCACAAACAAGAGGACACATCATATTCAAGCCATAGGACACAGCTTGCTTTTTAAATCTGAAGTTTATTTGTTGTTACAGTAAGTTTCTGGCATCTCTTCTAGGCAGACACTGAAGGCTCTCTTTTTCTTTCTCTCCCTCTCCCTCTCCCTCTCCCTCTCCGCCCCCCACCCTCTCTCCAGCACCCCACCCTCCGCTTTGCCAGGCTGACCCAAACAGGCTCTGGTGTAGGGCATCACTGCAATTTCGCAGGTCCCTGGCCTAGGCGTGGAGGGTCCTTCTCAAACACTCTGCCGTACAGCACCAGCACTAAGACAGGCAGAGCGGTGCCGCTCCGGCTCCTCAGACGCCCGTCCTTTGAAACCTAATCAAAGCGAGCAAAGGGTTTACTCCGAGACAGGGCTTCATCTCCACCCCTTCATTTTTTGCCTTGTCTGGCAATATTACTCCTAAAGCAACCTAGAGTAGTAAAAAGCACCCAGGACTTGGGACCCAAAGACCTGGGTTCATGCTTCGAGTCTAATAATAAAGGGGTTTGGGGAACAAAGCAGCCAATAACTTTCTATCAGAGATGATCGAATAGGATAATGTATTAAACAGTGTCCTTTAAATTGGGCATAATGGCACATGCCTGCAATCTGAGCTTTCTAGAAGGCTGAGGCAGGAGGACCGTGATTTTGAGCCCAGCCTGAGCAAATTAGTGAGACCCTTTCTCAAAATAAAGCTAAAACATAAGCTGGGGGTGAAGCTCACTGTGAAGATCCTGGAATGAAGCCCCAGCACCACCACCAAACAAAATATCTTTGAACTAGTGGAACACTTCACAGATTATTAACTCTTATTCTCATAATAACAACTTTGGAAATAACCCACCCACAAAGTTGAGAATAAACTCTTTCATGTACCATAGTTAACTTGAACCTTTCTACACCGCGCAACAGAGCAGAACAGTAGTTAGCTGCCATGGTCAGCAATCATTGTCTTCATTCTAATTTCACTACAGCTACAGTGACGCCTTGGATCTCATTTGCATCACATTTGCCTAGGAAAGGGAATCCCAAGTTCTCCATCACAGCTGAAGGACTACCTAAAACTGCAAATTGTGTTTCATGTCATTGTTTCCATAGATTTTGAAAGTGTCTTTCATAGAATGTGCACAATGATGTTTCCACAGGGCTAGATTGTTTGGAAGATTTTCTAACCCATCTGCTCTCAGAAATTCATCATTTTGAAAACCTCCTACCTCATAGTGGCTTTCAGGCGCCAGCTGGCTCCCGCTCAGGATGATCTGTGGGAAGACGTAGCTTGTTCCAAATGAGCCGCTGAGGGAGAATTCTTCAAACTTGGTGAAAGCTGAACCCACAGGCTCCCCGCAGGTCCTCAGGTCTGTGGTCTGGCATTTCAGCAGCGTGCATACCTATGCAGAAAAAGGGAAGAGAAGCAGTTAGAAGCCTGGAAATATTTCCCAGATAAATAGCACAAAGACTAGGAGAATAGTTAAGCTGCCTCTCAAGCAGTGCTTTTTTAAAGTACACAGGCTGGGGATATAGTTCAGTGGCTTGCAAGCACAAGGTCCTGAGTTTGATCCCTGATACTGCAAAAAAAAAAAAAAAAGATAAAAAAGTACATTCACAACTTATTCATAAATCCTAACTCCAATTTAGTGGTTAAGGTTTTTTCTCCTCCTCCTTTTCCTTCTTCTTTTAATGAAGCCAAACACAACAAACTAGAATTTTAAAAATCAGAATGTATTACATGTTAATTTTAGCTATTACTAATACTGAGGCAGAAATCCTGACCCAGTTGCAGCCATTTTGATCAATAAAGCTGCCGTCATTCTGTTCTCTGCCCCTGAACTGAGCTAAATCATATGATTTTGTCATCACGCTAAAGCTTCTGTGAATGTGCTAAAAAAAACTTTGCTACACACAACTATGCTCATCACAAGATACCCATCGTGCCATGGCCTTCAGCTAATGCTTATCTTATTCTTGTAACTTCTGTCTGCCACCCTATAAAAAAGAGAAGCTCTCTGCAATCAGTGCCTCAGACTTGGAGATTACTCCCTTGGGGTTCACTAGCATCAATAAAATTTCTTTTCTTCTCCCTAGTTCATGGCTGTGGACTCAATATTCCCACAATAAAAATATAGATTATTTCATAAGCTGATTAGATTCAATATCTCTTTTTAAGTCAGTCACACACTCACATGGCTACACTGGGTCAGAGTTTAAGACACTGGACCCCAGATGAAGACCATTCGGAACACACTACTCTGAAGTCACCTACCTGAGGGAAAAGTAGAACCCACAAAAGTTACAGCTTTTTGAAATTGAACTTGGCCTCCTGAGACCTAACCAATCTGCTTTATGTTTTTACCTTGCAACCAAGAAAATTGATTCTGTTTTTGCCAAGACCGAATAAATTAAAGGTCAGGGCAGTGTTCTAGATAAATCGAACACTAAACAAGTAATTGGATCTAGCATAAGTTTTAAAGGAAGGCCTAGAAGTCTCAGTGACCCTAAAACCACACTGACACGTGCAGACACTTCTACCTGTAGGTAGTATTGTCCTTTGACTGTGTGCAGTCCATCAAAAGTGCCCAGGGTGAAGATTTCATCCAAGCGCTTCTCAGACATCTTGTAAGTTAGGTGACAACACAGGTCTTTCTGGCACACTGTGTAATTTCCTGTGTCTCTCTTAAGTTCAGTGAAGGTGAACTCATCAAAATAAATCATCCCTCGAAAATCTGACTGCCCAGAGGGAAACGGTTGGATGCTTCTGGCATAAGCACTCCAGTCAATGGCAGCAGGGTAGGTGAGCTCCCTGCGAGGCTGAGACTTCAATTCAGCAAGCATCAGCTGGCCACTGTCGGTCTCCATGTCGTAGTGGTACACCTTGACTGCTTCGGGGGCATAGATTCCACTCCCTACAGGCAACAAAAAGGATGCACAGATACTGGTTTCACATGTTTTCTTTCTTCTTTAAGTGGGTGGGATGGTAGCAGGGGCTTGTTCCTGCTACCCGAGTGCCCTACCACTGATCATCCATCGCCACCTGGCCCCACCAGCCTCACATCTTTTATGGTGACCCCTGAATGGAAAATTCCCACATTAAGTCAAGGTTATTAATGCATCAGCATTTCCAAGATAGTGAAGGAGACAGCTGCTACCTTGGCCTAAGTTCTAGTTTGACTCTGGTTCCACCGCCAGGCCCTGCTGTCACTGAGATGATCACTGAAGGTGGAGGGACCTTTCTTCTTCCTAGGCTTTGCTTTTTTAAAGCCAACTCAATAAGAAAGTAGCAAATCCTCCCAAATGTGAAGAGTAATTCCAGCTCTCTACTGATTAATTATTTATGTTGGTGATGTTTCATTTATATCAGTGAGTAACAGTGCAGTCTGGAAGGTAGGGTGAATTACCTTGAACACGGATAATATAAACAGTAAGCTCTAAATTAAGTCCAAAAAATTGTATTATCTCAACAAGATGACTTATTTCAATATTACTAGTAATAGAGGCTGGGATATTTTGTAGAGCTGGCTTTGATTTTTTAAGGATTTAATTTCTCCTTAATTCAAATCTCTCTTCATGTAAAATTAACATCATCACTCTTTTACGCACAAGAGTAAAGCTCCTTTTCCAATGGGGCTAGTTAAAGTAAAATGCAATATGTATATGCACCAATTCCCCTAGATGAACATAATTACTATGTATCATACCCATATACCCAAAAAAGAATAAAATTTCTTAGGCAGAAACCCATGCTATTATCCATTTCATGGTATGAGAGTTAATAAGTTAGTAAATGAAACATTAAAGAAAAGTATGGCTTGAAAGCTAACGAAGTGGATGCAAGTGTGTTGCTGCCATCAGGTGCGTGAGCATCAGTTACCTGTCATGTGCATGCTGGTGTTGTGAGTGTTGGCAGCAAGCAGGTTGACTTGCATGGCCCGGGCCCATGCGGAATGGAAGGGGACAGCCGAGAGCAAGGGTAGTGTGTTGTACCATGCCGTGGGGTAGACAACACTGTCTACATGGAACTCGTCTACCACCACTGCCGCCGGGTCATGAGAAAAAATGTCAAAGCAAGTGAAGACACCAAACTTTCCAAAGGGGGTGTCAAAGGTCACAACTTCTGAATCCTTGGGGAAATCAAATTGAATTTCTGGTGCAAAAAGATTGTACTGTCAACAAAAAAACAAAGAAGGAGAAAATTAGTAAATGAGAAAATTGCCAGGGGATGTGGTCAATACCTACATTATCCCTCCTGGCATGTATGCTGATGTGCATCCCCAGAACTGCTGCACGCACGTTAGCACCAGCCATGGCCACCTTACAACTGCAGGTGAGCTGTAGACTCCTCTTACCATGACTTTAATCATAAAAGCTTTTCTCCCCAACCAGCAAATAAAGCCATGTCTACAATGATATTGATGATGTGGGTGTTTTTATTTTAAAAATCACAGGATAAAATCTTAAAATTTTCAGTGTTTCCACTGTACCATACATATCAACTGTGCTGCCTGTGTGAAGTTCAACTCATTAAAAAAAAGAAACTAACTATATAAATCAAGTGGTGCATATTTAAAATTAATGTACACAGTGCAGTAACCCTCTCATGAACTAGGAAGCTATTTGTAATTTTATTATTTCAACCTGACCGCTGCCCCAGAGGTCCACCTGACCCTGGGTTCAGGAGTATGGCATATCTTCACTTCAGGCTTTTCTTTGGCTCAATGTGTAGAAGCGCCATCTAGCATCCCTATCCCAACCCCTGCTGTTCATTGAGGATTTCTTGTTCCTCCGTTCCCCCTCTCTTAGCAGCACGTCCTGTGTGCTTAGGTGCATGGCTCGGGGAGGGCATGTGACCCAACTGGAGTCAGGAAATGAAGTGGCCTTGGCAATATTGCTATGATAAAATAAATTCTTCTTGTGCTTTTTCTTCATACACCTATGAACTCTGGGTTACTGCATGCATGTGCTTCCAAGATGAGATTTCCCTGGGGAAAAAGGTGTCAACAAGGACTCGGAGCATTAGAGAGATGGACAGCATGGCTTGACCCTTTGAGGAATAGATTGCACCCTAGCCTTTCAATGATATGCATTTTCCAGGTACATAAGGAAGAAAATCCCCATGTTTTTAGACCTGTCCTCTCTCTGGTATACATTCTCCATGTGTAAAAGGAAGAAAAGTTCCATCTTTCAATGGAAAACCAGTTACTATTGCAATGAAATTGTTTCATTGCAATCAAAGAAGCCCTAATGAAACAAATGGTAGCTTAGTGCGAAATCTTGTCCGTTTATGGGAAACACTCTGCTATTATGGAAGAAAAGGAGAATTTTCCATCTTTCTCAGAGAATATCAAAATCTTTGTGAGGCTATTTTCATATCTGCCATATACTATTTTATGACAAACTCAGAATGCTTACTTGGAATTGAAATAAATTAAATCTTGTTTTCAATTCAAATTAGCAATCAGTATGAGGGGTATTCACTGCCCTTAGCTTCCCAGCATTCAGCAAACAAACACACACATTGTCACAAACAAAAGAAGTCCGGTGTAGTAGAGGCGGGAGTCACTCTCACCTTATGGTAGCGCGCCACCAGCCTCCCCTCAGAGTCGAACACCACGTTGGTGTTGTACTGGTAACGGCCATCGGGGGGACACTGAGGGTCACTGGCATTGCATGGCTTCTTGTCCCCAATATTTGCCACGACATAGATAGAGCTGTCCTTAGCCAGGCAGCTGAGTCTCTCTTGCACTGGGGTGTTGCCAAATCTATTCAAAAGATATTGCCGGAAAACTGACTATGCGTTAGTGATTTCCGAACTGGCAGAGGGGCACTTTATCTGCTGATTTCCTGTAACACTCAAGGGACAAGAATCAAAAGAAGAGATTTAAAATATCACATGCAGTATTGTCTTCATTTTCATGAAAGTGAACCTCTTTTAATGTGCCAGGCTTCAGGTTGCAGTGCAAAGATGAAGAAAGGATGAGGAGGAGAAAGAGCAATGCTTTTTTTTACAGTGTTAGGGATTGAATACAAGGCCTGCATAGCGAACTCCATCCCTAGCCTTTCTTTCATTTTTTTGCTTTGAGACAGGGTCTTACTGAGTTGCTATATTTTCCACACTAGGTTCAAACTTACAATCCTTCTGCCTCAGAATGCTGGGGTTACAGGCATGCATACCAGGCTGGCACTTTCTTATGAAGTGCTCCCAGCAAACTCAGCGAAGGGCTTGAAATTTAGCAGGTTCTTCTGCTACAAAGGCCTCATCTCTTATCCAAGCCACACCCCTACACACTTGCTGATAAGCGGTGCTGTGGGAGACAGAAATGCTGAGTGGCGGCGCGCTGTGGGTCCCATGTAGAGTACCTTTTATAGAGAACAACTGCAGCGTCGTGCGGAGAAAATATCAATGAACGCTTCACGCTGCTGGCTTGGTCTTCTCAGCCCTTATATGTAACAGACAGAGTTCTCTCTCCTTTAAAGGGTCCTCGTGAGAAATCCTGAGAAAAATACTGACCATGAAATTGCTTTTCAGAATAATGCTAAACAGCATCCACCAGAAATAAGAAGGCTACGTGGTGAGATAACAGGTGGCTTCAAATATTTTAAAAGGCTCTCATGTGAGAGATATGGGCCATGTACATGAGTGCACTACACAAGGCAGAACAAAGACCAAAGGAAGCTAGAAGGAGGTAGATTTCAGCAGAAAACAGGATATCCAATGTTTAGCGACCAAATCCCTCTTAGTGAATAAGTGGATTCTCTACTTACTGAAAATGCCAGCGTAATGTAGTAATCCAGGCCCTCAGTCCACTCAGTTGCCAAGGCTTAATGCAAACTGCTGTGTTTTCATTGCAGCTAATCTAATTACAAGTTAGGAAGACATACACTTCCACTTATTCTCAGAATGAAAACACAAATAGTAATCACTGCTATGACTAGTGATTAACTGAACATACATGACAGATACAGTTCCTGGGACAAGGTAAGTGCTCAATAAATAAGGGCTGCTAAGTGGGCAACTTACACCAGTGATGGCTTTATTGCTTTTCAGAGTTGATGGAGTTCTCTTCATGACCCCTCTGTGACTGATGGTGAATTAATCTTTGAATAAAATGAAATATTAAAATAGTCCATTCCTTTAGATTTTTATTTTTTTGCTTCAGGATAAATAAGGACACATAATCCATATTCATGAAGACATTTAACAAGCCTGCCATGTAGTTTGTGTAATTTTCTTTCCTTGGTTAGCTATTAGTTTCTTAAGGAAAAAAAAAAAACCTCAAGGAAATATTTGACGTGTCAGCAGTCCAAGTGGCAGTGCTTAAATACACAGAGATGACTATGTAGCCATCTATGATCCATTTCAGAGACAAATAAATAGGGAAGAAAATGTGGATTTCATTTTCAGTACTGTCATTACAATAAATAGATTTCTTCTTTTTCTGACACAGAGCTGAAAGTCTGCCATTTGGATAGGGGTCTCCCAGACTCAATAATGTTAAACTTTTATCTGTGATTTGCTGTCTCAACCTAACAGAGTTCATCCAAGGCTAATTATAGTTTATGAACATCTTTTCCTTAGGAAAGTCAGTTTAATTGGTCTAGTCTAGTCAAATGGAGCTTATTTCAATATTCATCTTATGAAAAACAATTCACGTTGTGAATTATGGAAAACAATGATTCTTGCTGTTCTAGGAAAGCCTCATAAGTGTTGAGTCATAGCAACATGCTCTCTGTAAATACAGGCTGTACAACAATTAGACACTATTTTCCCAAAGATGAAAATCCCAGGGTGAGACTTGACTCACATAGCAGAACTTGATAATATAGCAGTGAACTTGACTCTGTCTGATTTCATGTGGTCAAAACTAGTAAGGAAGTTCCTCTTTTGTGCAATACTTGCAACTCCGGATAGGTGCATGCAAATACAAAGTTAGTAGGTTAATTACTTGTTAAAGTTTGCTATATAAAGTAATTAGGCATAAATTATTTTTAAAAGTAAATGTACCTAAAGTAACCTATTTTGTAATCTTATTTGTTGTACATATTTCCTTCAAGAAAGTTTTCCTAAGCCATAACTATTAATAATTACTAAAATCTAAAGACAAGAATGCAAAAAAATTTGAGTTTTTCTGCTAAAAATAAATGACAGTGACAGTGCAGCAGCCGGGTTCCACATCTATAAGTTCACTTGAAAGTTTTACCTACTCCATGGGAAAGTAGAGAAGAAACTTATCACCCCTGTTTTACAGGTAAAGGAACAGAAATGCCAGGCATCTAGGTTATATGTTCCACATCTCTTCGCTAGGGGGCGCTAAAATGTGGTCTCACAAATAGTGTTTCCGGTTTCAACTCCCAAGCAATTTCCATTCACTTTATTGATTACATTGTAAATTACGGTGATAGCAAAACTCTTTGGAAACATAAGCTCACTCACGTTTGTCCCATTTGTATAAATGAGGTGGGTGTTCATGGATGAATCCACTCCTCCCACTTGAGAATACAGATCCTGGATGTTACAATGTTTTCACTGTGCTAAAGCCCAATTAAATACATATGTTATAAAAATTGTGGATATATTCACACTGCTCTTTAAATAAAACTCCAACAAATAACTAATCAAGTGTCATTATCTTAAGTTAGTTCTAAACATGTGATATGCCAGATGGTACACCTTGTGAAGCATTACAAATGTCAAAATGTGTTGCCCTGGACTGGCTATTTGCCAGAGAAATTACTAGGCAAGCTTAGTGAGCTGGGTATTAGTATTCTCCACACAACTTTTTGTTCAAAAATCAAAGGATAATACCATGGATTTACCTCTTGGGGTCTCTACAGGGAATCCAATTCACTTCCGGGGCTGGTATATCTTCCAGATAGGGATAAATGCTCTCCCTGGTGAAGACCCAACCATAGATTCCATCTTCTGGGGTCACAATGATCTGTGCACCCTGGTCAAAACATGAGGGACAAAAGAGTTCCTCATAAATTCCAAATACCCACACTCTTACCAACCTGTAAATCTCCTTCACAATATCCCAGTAAGGACAGAAAGGACAATACCTGTTTTGCTGCTAGCTTGACTGCTTCTTCGAAAATATCTATGTTCTTGTTCATCAGGAGCAAAGCTTCCTCATTTGAAACAGGCTTTTCTGTTCTATTTGGCAATATGACAGCATGCTCGTACACGGCGGCAATAAATGTGTCCAGCGCCCTGACGTTCAGGATGAAGAGGGCAACAGTCAGTATACCTTTTGGAAAATATAATGTGATCATAACTAAAAGGTAGTGATCTTTCCAAAACAAGTTCAGATTCTTATCATTTGTATCCGAAGAAAAGCAGGTAGGTTAAATCTCTGCTGGGTAACCAGCTACTTTTATTTCCTCATGAAGAGATTGTGCAACAAAGCGCCAAGAAAGGCTGTTGTGCAAGAAAGCTGACAACCGGAAGTACACAACTGGACTGAGTCAGGAGTGCAGGGCTGTGTTGACACTGCTCAGAGTCAGCCCACCTCTAACAGTGGAACTAACGCACCAAGCAAATGGGTCCCCCTCAATCCAAAACTCACTGGCAGATAACACCTTACCTTTCAGTATAATATATATCTGCCTGGTAAACCAATATTTACATAATAGGGCCATTGTACCTGCAATTTGTTGAGAATTTGTTTATTTGACTGTGATAGATGCAAAACACAGAGTTTAAGCTAAAACCCAGTTTTAACTGAGTTCACAAAATGGCAAGGGATAACAGATACACGAGCTAAAAATCAGCTCCAGTTTTGCATCATTAGAGGCTATCAGCAAAAGCAATGGTGCCTGGTTTCCACCGAAGACACTGCCAGCTAGTCTGAAATATCAGACTGTTGACCTGAAAACGTCACAAAACACACATTCTAGTACAGTCACTGGTGCCAAGCACCCTCCAGATTGAGCCTGTAGGACCCCAGGAACCTGGCTAAGTGTTCAGTATCACACCAGGTCTTCATCTCCATCGATGCTCGTATTTAAATATTTTATTATTACATTACCCAAAAATTCATTTTCAGGAGAATTTTTTTGTCTTTAAATAAGCTAAACATTGTTAAATATTAAACATAGATGGGTAACATCCTCATTTTCTCTATTTAACTTGAATTTCTCACCATCTTCCTCTCTCTTCATGCCCCACTTACAATTCATCATACAATTTCAAACACCATGTTCTATCCCAATTTATTACACTAAACCAGTTGATGATTTTTTTAGTTGCTCTCCCTGTGTACCACAATGGGAAAAACTGTTCACTTCTGCATATAATCTCCAGAAAAACCTCCCTCCAAAACACAAGTCCTATTTTGTCACCTAGATTTCTCTGTTATTAATTCCTCAGCTGTGCATTTTCATCCATTTAGAATGACAAAATGGAAGAGCTGGGAAGTTTATAATCCGTAGAAGTTTATTTCTCACCGTTCTGGAGGCTGAGGTGTCAGACAGTAAAGTGCTGGCGGGTTTGGTTTCCAGTGAGGGCCTGCACCCTGGGTCACAGCCTGCTATTTTCTTCCTCAATTCCCTCTTGGTGGAAGGAATAAGGGACTTTTTGGGGATCTCTTTTATAAAAGCCTTAATGTCATTCATGAAGCCTCCCTTTTCCTGACCTAATCACCTCCCAGTGACCCCACCTCATATCAGTTTAGGGTAGTTTTCACCTCAAGCATTTAAACCAGCATAAGCATTCAGTCCCTTTCATGTTACATGCTCCATGAGGGATAAGCACCATTGCAAGATATACAGAGAAATAGTAATAGTTAATAGTTACAACTTAGGTGTCATGTTTGTTAGGAAAATATGTAACTCGTTGAAACTATGAATGACAAGAGTTCAGGATGATGCAATATAAAAGATATGCATCAGTCTTTAAGGAAATAATAAATGATGCATAGTTAATGCAAAAACCATGGAGATAATGAGATAATGTGAGGATTAACTGAAATTTGGGAAATGTTTTTCAAGTTCTTCAACAACCTACATGTATAGTGCTTTGGATTTATTCCTACTAAAGGGAGACTTAAAAAGAAAAAGTTAAGTTTGCCAGACCTTCCCCTCCCAACAGCTGATATTCTTTGCTCTGATGCAGATAAAAGCAGTCACATGTCTGCTTTTGTCTCCGTAAATAAAATTTAAAACTTCCTGTTCCCATAACATCCTGTTATGCCCAAGCAGGGCCACCAAGATACAAAACTGTCACCACCTGACAAATTTCCTTTGTTCTCCTCTGCCTGCCCACAAGTTCTGTGTGGAAAACCAACGCCCTTGACAAAATGTGTAAAGATTGGATCCTTTCTTTGGTCTGGCGCTCAGCCATTTTGGACACACAAAAGCCTCCTGGGCTGGTGTGCACCTAAAATCCCTGAATAAAATCCTCCTGTTTCCCAAAGGTGTCTTTAGTCTCCTGGAATACTACAACTTGCTTCTATACACTCTCTTCCATTGAAATAATTCCCTGTCCAACAAATACTCTATAGGCTGCTCTATTTAGATGACTACAGATCTACTTCTTCTGTTATCGTTTGTGCCTGGATGTCCTCCCAAGGCTTCATGTGGTCACAGGGGGCAGGATTTTCAGAGGTAGCTGAACCTTGAGTTTGTGATTGGTTCATCATCTAGTGCTGAGGTTATGGATGTTTGTGCTACACTCACCCTAGGGCAGGTAGCCTGCACACAATATAAGGGAGAAAAAGAGCTTTGCTCCTCCCCTTTGCTCTTGCTGTTTTTGGTATCTTCCACTGCCATGAACAGTTGCTCCTCTGCCATGTGTTACCCTGCTTTGGAGTCAGTTGATTATGGACTGAAGCCTCTACAAACTGTGAGCTAATTAAACCTTTCCCTTGTTAACCTAAGGTATGGCATATTTTGTCTTAGCAGTGAAAGAGAAGTAACTGAAACATCTCCTACAGGGTTCTTCATGGCCATCTGTTAAACTCCAAATCCTCAGACAATGCTCCCAAACCCACTTCACCCTAAGTGGTCTTTCCAAACTCTTACAGCAAATTTTTTTCTGCAATTGAATGTCTCTGACTTCTTGCTATTGTCATGACCTTAAATTTAAATCTAATACTGACACATAATTATATTCTCAAAGAAAGTAAGGTTCTGAGTAAACTAGTACCCATATCCAGAAGAATGAAATTAGACCTCTATCCCTTACCATATAATAAGAAACTTTGATGTTTCATTCTAGAACTCCTATGTCCCATAACCACTGAGAGATGCACACCTCAGGAGTGCCAAAGCTGTGACCACTGGAGGGATATGGAGGTGTGTCCTGCTCACTACTGAACTTTGTGTCCCCAGCCCCTGAGAGCCTGTGGCAGGCACCCAGGACATGAATGAATGCTGGACAAAGGAGTCCACTGTCTGATACTGTGTTGCAAAATTTTAGAACATTCTTTTTGTGTAACTTACTTCTTATATTTTCTGCAGCTTAAAATAATAACCTCAATCACATTTCTACAGGACAGACTTTTACATAATACAGTGTTTTTAATTACCTCCTACTTTTGAGTATTTTCAGCCATATCATCTTTCTAAGTTCCTTAGGAATCAGGGGTTAAATTACAATTCTGTGTTATTCTTGTGAAATTTCATAGCATCAAAAGCTATATATATATATATTTTTCTGTTTTGTTAAGCTCAATTTCCTCATCTAGTTTTAGATGGAATCCTTTTGTCTGAATGAGTTGATGTAACATGTAAAGAATCACTTTCAAGGTTGAGAGCACTTACTCCTGTCATTAATATTGGTTCTTTTTCTTGGGATTCCTTCAAATCTACATTTGATCTAGGGAATCATATATGTTTTGGAGATTTGTGAATTTGTTTGTTTGCTTACTTGCTTGTTGATGTTTTCCATGTATGTTACTAGAAACCATCGGCTTTCTCACTGAACTAGGACCCCAGTCCTTCTTTTATTCTTTATTTGGAACAAGATCTCACTAGCTTATTCAGGCTGGACTCCAACCTGCAACTGTTCTGTTTTGGGTTCTCAGAGTTCTGGGTTTACAGTCGTGCACTACCATACTTAACTAATCTCTTGGTTCTAATAAACATTTCCAACTTCTCCAGAAAGAATACACCTTCTTCCAGGATCCCCAAAGTGTTCCCCTGTCTCCTTGTCTCTGAAATAGCATCCATCAGACCTGAAAAGAGCATCTAGGAAAAAGGAAATTGTATAAAGGATGTGGATTGCTGTATGATTAGAAAACTATATCTCTATTTCAGTTGAACCTTCTAACTTTCTTGCTTTACCTGACTCTCTTAATCATGTCAAAATGAAACATGGGACTTTCCCTTCATTCTCTCAGTCCCTTACTGTGTTATTAACAGCCTGCAATCTCCCAAATGAGTGGACAGTGAAGGCTTAAATAAATGAGACAGCTGGAATGATTTTAGGGCTCCAGGAGGGTCCAACCTTCTTACAGAATTTGAGATTCTCTGGGTTAAGACACAGAACTTCCCTGGGCAGCCTGTATTTATTTGGTTTTCAAACAAAAGAGGGGGATACTGAAGAAAATGCAGGAATCTTGGCAGGTCTTGGGAAACCCTTTAAGGACCTCTCCAGGTAACACATTATGTTAATTTGGGAGACCGTGTTATCTGCAGGAAGGCCTTCTCTGCGGGAGTTGAGATACCTGCAGCTACAGTCTCCTTTTAGTTAACTGAGGTGGGAGGTGAAAGTCCTCAGCTGAGGTCTTGTCTTCTCCTTTGAAGTCTTGTGGCTTCACCCACCTTTACAGGTCTCAGTAGGGACCAGTGACTCCCAAATAAACATGGAAAGTCAATTGGTTAATTAAGTCCTGCTCAGAGGTGCTGCAGAGTGGTCTCCATCAGTCCCTAGTCTAGGAAGTGAGCTTTTTATTATGTTGAAATCCATAGAAGCTAGAAATAAATATTTTGGTAACAAGTGTGGTTCGCTTCCTACACATATAATTAATCAGGATTGCAGATACAGGTTATTTGAAATAAGACTTTGTATATAATCTGAATGATAGCTTGGAATTCTTGGGGGATCAGTAAATTTAGAGTCTGAAATGCTGCATGACATTATAATTCTTCTTTTACACCTCTAAGGGAGACATGGAGCTGTGGCACAGTGGTAAAGAGCCTGCTTATTAAGCATGAAATGTAGAGTTCAATACCCAGCACTATTGAAACGTGTGTGTGTGTGTGTGTGTAAGGAAATTTCTAAAAGAGGAGAGACCTTACAACAAAAGCTCTAATAGTATGTCGGCCCTCTGCAAGTCTTTATTTCTAATATTCATTGTGAAACCTCCTCTCCACCCCCAGGATCAGAATCCTGCCTCTTTAAGCAAGAATTACTTGTACAGCCTTCTCTGACCCCACTCTTTCCGCCTTTCCCCCTCACCAGGACTGTAAGCCATTTGTGTTCCCTTAACCATTGCTTTCCTCAATGAAAATGCTTCCCAGGTATGCGTCTAGTAATGATAGTCAATCAGGGACTTGTTTCATGTGGTGCCATTTTATCTTTCCTGCCCTCAACTAAAACCACCCTTCTTACCATACTTCTTTCCTTTTCTTTCTTTCTTTGCAGATTTGTTTTTATTGACTGGGATTTAGGGCTGGGAAACGTCACCTTGGGGAACACCCCACTCCCACCCACCCCCCAAGGGAATGTCCATTCTGATCCTCCTGAGACAGTCTTTGAAGCTTTTCTTTTTCTCAGTGCCATTCCTAGTGGTAGCAGCTTCCTCCAACCCACTGATGACTGGCTCTTCCTTGAAAGAAAATTTTCTCTTTTTCTTGGGGACACTCCCGGCTGCCCCTTTTGGCTCACTAGCTGTTTTCTCTTCGGGCAAAGCTGTCTTCTTGAGCAGACTTGTGTCACCACTGGCTGTCTTTCCAGATCACTACTAACCAACCCTTCCTTGGGAGGGATTTCTTTCTCTTGGGTTTAGAGACAGAGACAGATGTATCGTCTATTCTGCTCTCCTGAGGAGCCTCCTGGTGTTCTTGCTTTCCTTCTCTTCGGGTTTCCCTAGTCTCCTCCTGCCCCTCTGGAGCACTACTGCTGCTTTCTGAAGGTGCCAAGTGACCGGCGCATCTGCTTCTTTTCCTCCTTCAATCGCTTTGCCTCCTATTTCCCCAGCTTCCTGGTGATTTCAGTGGCAGCTTCCTTTAAACCATCACCTCCTTCATGAAATCCAGACTCTTCTGTGGAATCTCTCCATTGGCTCTCCTCAACTTGTTCTTGAAGCTTCTCCGCAAACGCACTGGCAAGCACCTCAGAGAAGTAGTGGATTCTGGAGGCAGTACTGCCCTGATTTGCCAGATGTCAGGAGATGAGGCCTTTGTTCTTGGCAGCTGCTCAGCCAATGAAAGTGAAGTGGAAAATGAGTCCACATTTTGCTGTGTTACCCCTTGTTTTCAGGGCTTTGGAAACTTCATCTCTTTGCTGGGCCCTGGGAATCACTCAGACACCAGGATCTTCTTACTATATCTTAACATAATCCATGCTAGGGTATGGATCTTGGGTCCTTCAAAAGCCCATGTGCAAAGATTTGGTCCCCAGAAGAGCAGCCTTGGAAGGCGGTGGGACCCTGAAGAGAAGGCACATAGTAGCTGGTCTTAGGCACCGGGGCCGTGTTCCTGAGGGGGGATACTGCAGTCCTAGCTCCTCCTGTATTCTTCTCGTGCTTCCCAACTGCCGTGATGCGAGGAGCTTGCTCTCCTCTGTGTGCCTGCTGTCATGTGCTGCCTCACCGCCGGTCCAAAAGCTACGTGCCAACCAACATGGACTGAAACCACCGAACTCTGAGTTAAAATAAACCTTTTCTCCCTTTAAGTTGATTGTCTTGGGTACTTTGCTATAGTAACAGAAAGCTAACAGAAACAACACTGCTCTGATCTTCACCAAATCTTGCCTTTCTCACTCTCCAGTCCTTGCTGCTACGCCCATCTCCCAACTCTTCCTGCACTATGGCCAGTATTCATGTTAGTCACTGTCTCTCAAGTCCTTTTCTACACCCTCCTCTCCATTAGCGAGTCCGATTCTACTCCCTTCCCTGAAGGTGTCTGCCACTACCTTCTACAAACTACTGTCTCTACATTTAGCTCAAGCTTCTATGCTGAAATCCAGGCCTGTCCTTTGAACTGCAGGGAGGTCTTCCCTGAGTTCCCACTAGGCCCCAGCCTACCTGCCAGTGCCTGGACCTAGCAGCACTGCGTCTCATTCTCACGTGATAGAAGGCTACCCACGTACTACCTAGGTCTATCCACATTCCCTCCACAGTGGCCTCCTGGAACACTGTTCCCCAAAGTCTCTTTCATTACTTACCTTTAACTTTCCTTCCTCTATTAAATGCAATAGAGAGAACACAAATATGTTGTTGTATCTCCCACAGTATTCAGTTAATTCTATCTTTAAAAACAAGAACTCTATTGGTTCCTGTCCCATTTCAAGGTTCCGCTTTATAACAAAAGTCCTTCTCAGGGTAACATGTAGTCCCTGTCTCGGTTCCTTTCCTCCCAGCAGGGTTTTACCCCACAACCCCACTGCTTTGTCAAGGTCACCACTGAGCTCCACGTTACTGGATCTGATAATCAGTTCTGAGCTCCATGTCACCTGCCATCTTGGCAGCATTTGACACAGATGCCACTTATCTGTTTTGATGCCATTTCCTCCCTGCAATCATCAAGTCTTCTCCTTTCTGTTTGGAGTTTGAATTTGTTTATGTTGTTTTACTTCCATAGGATTTTTTTCTGTTTCTTATGACTTCCTGACTTCTTAACACTGGTGTGCCCGGGAGCCCAATTCTTGGAATCTGAGTGAGTTTAAGGGACGGACATGATAGCCAATCTCCACTCAGACGCAGTTATATCTTTCAGTTTTCTTTTCTGAGATGACAGTCATGATACTTCATGGTGGGGGCGGAAGGAAGAATTCCCTTTTGCAGTCTGGACTTAATGCCCATGAAGGAATCCCAGAGGAGCTGCTCCCTGCCCTGGGACCGGGAGGACTGATGTAATCTTACAAGGCCAGTGACTCTGAACATGCTTTTAAGGCCTTTCACTTCCCTTAGATCAAATTCCTCAGTGTGCCAAAAAATGCTGCAGTGGGAGGATGCTGTTCTCTGAGCCCCAAGACTAAAGTTTTACTTACTGTACCGGGCAAGATGCTACCAGGAACACAGGATCTTAAATTTACGGGAAGTTAATATGTAGATTTAGCTAAGCAAGTATTTGATGAGTGAAGGACGAGTGAGGAGCGCAGAGTAACCCTGAGATGATAACTGCACAAGCAACTTCCCTAAGTGAGCAAGGGCAAAGGGCGTCAGAAAGGGCGCCCGGGGACCCCCTGTGACGGAGGCTGGCAGCCAGCGCAGGAGGCGCCCTCAGCTGGTGACCAGTCAGCTCCCTGCGTGCTGACTGAGGGGGCACCGGCTGGGGTCGGCAGCTTTGGAGAATGGCAAGGACGCTGGTTCTCAGGGTGTAGGGAAAAACTGGAAACTAAAAACTGCTCCTGAAGCAAAGTGCTGTCACCAAGCACGACGACGACTGCTGACGGGAAGGCAGTGACGGGAATCAGCAGGGTCTAGTCCCCTTCTAACCATGCGTCCTCCGCTAGCGCTCCCTAGTGGCTGAAGGTATTGAGCCAGCTGACAAGAGAAAAGTACATTTGCCTTGGTGGCATCAAAGCACCTCAAAGAATGCAGAAAGGTGGGTTTGGAGCTGAGAGACAGCAGCTTCATGAACAGCATCTGTGCCAAAATAAAAAAAAAAAAAAAGGGCTATAGTCCAACGGGAAGGTCCTAGGCTCAATCACACACACAAACACCCATACCCGGGCTGGTTACTTCTACTTCCCAATCTTCTCTTTCTCAGACTCCAGGCCTAAGAACAGTCTCTTCTTTGACTTCACAAAGCCTTTTGCACAATCTGTGGACTCTGTTCTCCTTAGAATGAATGAATAGTGATCTCATTTTCATTCTCCAGATCTCGAACCTAGGCTCCTCACTATGGAGAGGCCCTGCCCACAGCAAACTCCACGTGGCAGCAACACCAGCCAGCTGCATTTCAGCAAGGTAACTCAAGATTACGGGACTTACGTGTTTGTGCTTTCCATTAGTGTAAATTACAGAGAGTAGAAATGGTGTCTACTGTGGTCCCAGCCAAATCCCAAGCATACAGCACAGCGTCAGTCCACAAAACACATTCAAAAGATAGTTTTGAATGAATAGATAAAACCTTTCATTCTTAAAAGGATAAATAGGCTACACCGCCATGAAAAGAGATGTACAAGTTGACATTCTCTCACTTCAGATAGCAGGATGCACTTCACAGGAAGCAGCAGGGAGCCCTTCCCTCACATAAAACAGGCGCTCACGGCTGGGGCAGGAATGGGGTACTGACTTGCTCGGGGCAGAAGACATCTGCCAGGAGTAGAAATAGCAACACACCCCCACAGCGATGGTAGAACAAAAACAGGCAGGCGCTACAGGAAATGAATAATGTCAAATCTAGCAATGTTTATAGATCCAGATCACAACTGAAAATGTACCACACAAATGGGAGTTGTATTTTTATTTCCTGTCCTTTTCACACAAGACACATTTTTCGGCAAGACTAAAGGAATTTTGTCTTTGAACAAAGACAAAAATCTAACACAAGAGAAAGTAAAGCTTCCCGAGCAGGCTTTAGATGATGACATACACGGAGTCGTTGTGACGTCATGGGTATATAACCTATCAATTTATTTTTCCTTGTTACTAAAAAGGTATATTCATAAAATCAGTGAACTTACAATAAAAAGTAAACAGAGGTAACAAGAAGCCTAAAAACAATCAACAACATTGTCAAGAAAAGTGCCATCACTTAAAAACACAAACTTTCCCTGGCATGGTGGCACTTGGGAGGCTGAGGCAGGAGAATCACCAGGGGTTCCAGGCCAGCCTGAATTACAAAGCAAGACCCTACCTCAAAAACCCACACATTTTACCACTTTCCCACTATCTTTCCCACGTTGCACATCTGATTGGTTCAGTAGCCAGCTCTTCGGGGCAGTACTAAGTGCAGCCTGCTACGTGATCACCCAAAATTATGCTGATGCTTCCAGCATGCCAGTGTGGTGTCCATGGGGTTCTGTGTGAAAATCCTTCCAGCAGTGACATGCAGGGCCAGGGGCATCCAGCTTCCAGTCTTGTATCAGTCAGAGCTCATCAGGCTAAATTTCACCCTCCAGGAGAGCAGCTCGCTCCTCCTCTGTGCCCACAGTGCCTTGAGGTTTAGATCTACAAGAGGGAGAGCAGAATCTTAGTATTTCTAGTCTCTAAAAAACACCCCGTGCCTATATCTCTAAGAGGTTAGCTTCTTAAGAAGTGTCTGCAAAGCAAAGAGCCTCCGGGGCCTAGAACTCTGTTCAGGGGGAGAATGAATGCAAAGTAGTATTTCTTTTCCATTTCCAGAAGGTAAACTTGAAAGGGTGAAAAGAGCCCAAGCGTTGGGCATACCTTCCTCTGGAGTCTTCCAGGAGGTAAAACAATCCCATCACGAGGCCCTGGGATGCAAGGAAAGGTACTGGTTAGTGTTAATCCTCCTACTTAAGTTTCTCCCAAATACAAGGAAAATGGGGAAAAAATCGGCATGTTACTCACACTAACCAGAGGCCCCAAGCCTTGTATAGCTGCCGCCCACTCGAAGCCAAGTTTCTCATACAGAAATCCGCCGAGCATTGGTCCTATAAAAGCACTAGCAGTGGAAAGAAATGTGACTATTAAACAGTGCAAAAAATAATTACCGAATCAAAGTCACATGATCCTAGACTCACCAGTCTGCCTTAAATTGTTACTATAAATACTCAGTTAAAAAGTCAATTTCCAAGCCTAGAAATAGCTCTAAGGAAATAATTCTAGGACTGAGGCTATAGCTCAGTGGTAGAGTGCTTGCCTACCCTGTATGAGGCCCTGAGTTCGATCCTTAACACTACAAAAAATAAAGAAAAAAAAAGAAAAGAAAGAAGGAGAAAAAGTCTACTTGATCATGGTGATGTTTAAAATTTTTAAACAAGTCTCAGGAAAAACTGCATCTGAAAAGTTGGTGGCTTGCAGAGAAATGAAAAGATGACAAACGTTCAAAACTTGGTACCATTATACTGTCAGTATTTGCACATAACAGGACTCAATGAAATACATATGATTCTCTATATACAACACGGCTCACATATGTTTACCTCCTGGTACAATACAAGGTAGAAGTGAATGAATACATGAAGAAATTTTAAATCTGAGACATATTTTCTCAAATGAACTTACAAGTAACATAAACAAGACAATGTGTTTGAAACCATTTTGCTTAGGGTTTTTTTTTTTTTTTTTAGTGTTTTGAGACAAGATCTCACTGTGTAACTCAGACTGGCCTTAAACTCACTCTGTAGCCTAAGCTGGCCTCAAACTTACAGTAATCCTCCTGCCTCAGCCTCCCAAGTGCTGGGATTACAGGGGTGCACCACCATGCCCAGTTTACTTAGGTATTAAACTGGCAGCTGTAACTACATCTTGGAGTCAGAAGGTGTGGGTTAGAATTCTCGCTCTGGTCTATCTTTGAGAATTGCATATAACTTTTTTTTGCTTTGCTGATTTTTTTTTCAGTTTTTGTTTTCTATTAGTACATGTTCCAGTACATACAGACCATGTGCGTTGTGGGGAGTGGGCACATGTCTTCCTGCTTCTTAGCATCGATCTTTTATTTTGCTCTGTATTTATGTTTTGTGCTCCTCATATAAGAGAAACCATGTGATATACAAAGCTGTGTGTCTGATTTATTCCACTTCACATTATGGTCGCAAGGGGTGTCCACCTTCCTACAAATGACTAGAGTTTATCCTTCTTTATGGCAAAGCAGTATCCGATAGTACATAAGTACCACATTTTCTTTATCATTCATCTTTGATGGACCTCTAGGCTGCTTCCAAGATGTAGCTATTATGAATTGTGCTGCTATAAACATATGTAGCCATGTAATATAATGACTAATTCTTTCAGGAAGATACCTAAAAGAGAAATAGCTGGGTCAAATGGAATATCTATTTTTGAGAAATCTCTGTGCTCATTTCCAGGGTGGTTGTACTAATCTACATTCCCACCAACACTGTAGAAGGGTCCCTTTATCTCCTGAAGCCTCACCAGGTGCCTTAGGCACTCACACACAGGGCTTTGGGCTTTGGGAAGTGATTAATTCATGCAGGCCTGATGCTCAGCAGTGGATCAGGGAATAGCTGAATGTGATGTCGGAGCTGAAGCCTGGTGGGAGGGGGTGATCCTGGGGGCATGGCCTGAGGGTCTATTCCTCTTCCTCTTTGATCTCTCTCTGCTTCCTGCTGCCCTGCCATAACCGTCCTCTAGGATGTCACCCTGCCTTGGAGCCAGGCCACTACAAACTGGGAGTACAAGTAAACCCTTTCTTCTCCCAACTGTGGCTGTCAGGTGTTGTGTCTCAGTAACAAGACAGTAACTAAGATGTCAGCATGTGTTGTTATTTGATTTCTTGATGATAGGCATTCTCTCTGGAATAAGATGGCATTTTAGTGCAGTTTTTATTTCACATTTTTCTGATGGTCAGAGGTGATGAACATTTTTGCATGTATTTATTGGCTGTATGTGGCATCCTAGCAGGCCCATTCCATCTGTAAAAAGGAGATAATATTTCCTGTCTTGCAAGTGGGAATGAAATTCATTGAATACTCACCCAATTGACCACATGGCACTAGTGAGACCTGACACAAGGCCCAGGGTACTTAATCCCTCTTCAAATCCATTTTCACTGCAAAGAGGGACATGAGAGGATCTATTATTAAAAGGAAACCCACCTGAAAGAAAACACTGTATGGTAGACAAGATAAACCAAAGAAAATATGGGCAAAACCAGTGGTACAACACTCTACTTTTAAGAATCAAAGTGCTCCCAGGGGCCTGGGGATGTAGCTCAATGGTAGAGTGTGTGATTAGTGTTCAGAAGGCCCTGGGTTGGATCACTGCACTTGAAAATAAAGACAAACAACTCCCAGAACAAAAAGCAAAGATCAATCTATTTTAAAGAGATGCTTTATGAATTGTAAATGATTTTTCTAAAAATACTTTCACTAAATCCATTAAATATATTAACGTCATGATCTATTCGTATTATTATGGTTTGCATCTAGATGTCCCCCAAAGCCTCATGCAGTCATGGGTGTGGGCTTCTAGGGTTTAAGAGTGATTCACGGTCCAGTGTTGGGATTATGGGTGTAAGTGCTACACCTGCCCTGGGGCTGGCAGCCTGCACATAGTATAAGGGAGGGAAAGTGGCTCGCTCTCACATTCCTCCTGCTTTTGCTCTTGTTGCTTTTGCTGTTTTCTGTCACCGTGAACTGTTGTCCGCATTTTGCTCGTATCCAGAGATTTTGCCTAAGACTAAGATTAAGGGTAATGAACTAAATAATCTGGAAGAAAAAATTCCAAGGCAGTCTAATGTTGAGGCAATGGCATGGCTATTGTTGGGGGCTTTGAGCCAGATTTATGCAGAGAATTGAAAGCAAAAGGCCCAGCAGAATGATTTAAAATGTTGTGAGTTTGGTTAGATAAGAAGCTCCAATAAAGCTGTGGACTGTAAAGATAGAGCAGAGGAAATCTCGACTCCTGAGGAGGAACAGGAGAACAGAAAAGATGGCGTGAGGGCATCACAAGAAGCAGCAAGTCTCCACCCTTTGCAGCCTCCAAACTGCAAAAGTGAAAGACTTTGCTTTGAGAAGAAAGCCGCAGAGCACCATGTTCCAGACTGCCAGTAGCAAAGAGTTTTTTCCTCAGAAACAGGTTCAGAGTGCTCAGCAATCCAGGCACTCAACTCCTACAATGAAGAGAGAAGAAAGCCTGGCTACTGCTCCAGCTGGCAGCAGACCTTGGCATCCTCCACATGGTGCTGATTTTAGTGCATGCAGTAAGCAAGAGTTCTGAGGTTAGAAAGGATTCCATCTAGACTTCAGAGGAACGCCTGGGAGGCCAGGCAGTGTACCCCTGTGAGGGCAGTGTGTGAAGCTGTGAATGAGAAGCCAAAGGTGCAGTGGAGACCCCAGAGGTTTGAAGAAGCCAGGAATAGGGATTGTCTGAGGAAAACTGCAAGGAGGGAGCAAAGTAGGCCCAAGAAAGAAGCGCTGTGAGCTACTAGCACTCCCACTAGAAGTGATACAGCAGTGGAGCCACACAAGCCCTTTGGAGCTTACAACTTACCACAGATTGCTTCAGATGTTCTACACGCAACTACAGGACTTAATACTTGCCCTGCTGGATTTTGGACTTTCTTTGGTCCCAATGCTTTGTATACCTGTTTGTACTGTTTGGAATGGTAATGTTTTTCTTGTGCCACTGAATGTTGGAAGTGTTTAACTTTGCATTTGTACAGGGGCTCACAGCTAAGAGTTTGCCTTACATCTCAGAGGAGACTTGGGACTTGGACTTTTCAGCAATGTAGAAACTGTTGGGATTTTGGCAACTCTTAGAGATGGCCTAAAATGCCTTTTGAGTAAAGGGATGTAAATGAATCTCCGGGGCGCCAGGGGAAGAATGTTATGGTTTGTGTCTAGATGCCCCCTCAAAGCCTCATGCAGTCACGGGGGCAGGGTTCTTGAGTTTGTGATGGATTCATGGTCCAGTGCTGGGATTACGGGTGTGAGCGCTACCGCCCTGGGGCTGGCAGCCTGCGTGCAGTGTGAGGCAGGGAAAGAGGCTGCTCTCTGCTGCTCCCCTTTTGCTCTTTTGCTGTCTTCTGCCACCATGAACTGCTGCCCTCTGCCATGTGCCACCCTGCCGTGGAGCCAGCTGAGTGCGGAACAAAACCTCCCAAACTATGAGCTAAACAAACCTCTCCCTCCTTAATTCTGGGCATCAGGTATTTCTGTCTCAGCCACCAGAGAAATGTACCCAAGATACATGCTGAATGCCAATAAAGTATATAATTCTCAACCCCTTAAATTAAGATGAAGATGCCGAGAGGACAGTGGGCAGCTTTGAGAAGGCAGAGGCAGCTCCTTACTTCTAGGAGAACAGCTGAGCTGACCCGACACAGATATAATGGCCAAGTGGCAGACGCCTGGTCACCCTACGGTGTCACATGGGTCTGCTCCACGCAAGAGGGACAAACTCAAGGGTTTTCCCCTTTGCTTTAGCATTTAAAAACTACACATACTCCAAGGCACACACCAAGCTAAACATCAATCTTCAGCTTATTTTGACCATTAGTGTATTAATATTAATCTATATTAACATTTATATGATTGTATTACTATGTATATGATTTCTATTGCAATATCTGCAATCTTTAAACATGTGATGGTTTGGGGGAAATTCCTAACATCTTAAGCAATTGAAAAAGTCAAAAAGTCCATGATGCTTGCTGCTGTTCATAGCGCAGCGCACCTCTTCAAGAAACAGGTTTCACTTACTATGCACAGCTAAGAACCTCCGGGAAGGTGGGGATTATACTCATTCCAGCAGACACGCCATTGATCACTAAGATCAGCATCAGCAGCCACAGCTGACTGCAAAAGAATTTTGGAAGAAAGAAAACCCTCAGCATTCAAGAGGCACAAACTTCACACTAGGGAAGACGGGGACCCAGTGGAGCAGATTTCACAGGTTATGTGATCAGCCTCCTTCTCCTCGTCTGGCCCATCCCAGTCAGGGAGATCACCTTTGAGCTCCTCATGTATGTGGAGAGCAGGGAACCTAGTTTGTCCATCCAATAGCATCGCTGATCACACATACCCTGAAAATCTCTTTGGTCACACAGACCATGCGTTTGCAGTCATTCTGTTTCTCGCCACACAAAATCCTTTCAAAATTGGTTGAAATATCAATACTAATACAGTTCATTCAGTCACTGGGCTTTGAAATTGAATGAACTGAATAACGCCAAAGAAGGGAAGGGATGGTTAACATACAGGCAGGGCTGACATCTCTGCCAGGTTGAGCACGATGCCAGCTACCTAACATATGCAATCTCATTCCTCTTGTGATAGATCAGTGCTCTCGACAAGGAAACTGAGGCTCAGAAGCCAAGGGATTCGCACAAGTTCACAATAACAGTAAGTGGCAAAGCTAACGTTCAAACAAGACCGAAAGATTCTGAAACCCCTCTTTCTCTATAATGTGTTTCACCCTAGAAGTTAGTGAAGAGGCCTAGGAAGCTCACTTTATTTTAGCAAAAAAACTATGTCACACAAGCTTCCACAAGCAGCTACTACATGCTAAGGATGAAAAGAAACAAAAACGATTTGGTTCCTGTCCCAAGGAGCGAGGAGGAACAGCAGAACAAAGCAGAAAGACACTCTGAGAGCTACCAACCAAAGCTGGGTAGCAACACATGGTATTTTCAAAATAAGAGCAAATAAATATGAGCTAGAAACCCAAAGAGAGAACAAACATCTTCCTCATTTGCTGAAGATTCTCTGCACTCCTACTTGTTTCAACCAATGATAGTTTAACAATTAAAACTAGGCCTAAATCAAAGCAATTATTCAATTACGTATTAAGGTTTAAAATGCTAAGGCATGTCAGTATTATAATAAAATATTTAAAAATCATTCCTACTGCTATTTGACCAAACCTATGGAAGGAAAAAAATTACCTTTTAATGTGCAAGATCGGTGCAGGTCCTAAGAGCATGAAGCATGCCGCCGTGATTAAGTTGCCAAAAACCAGAAACCATTTCCTTAGATGCTAGTAAAGGGAAAAAGTCCAGGGAAACTCTCAGAGGTAAGAAGCCTCCTTGATCAAACAATATAAAAATCCATTAAAGCATACAAGTCATGATACCCAAAACTCAAAGTACATTCTAGAAAACAAAATTCTACATTGAAGAAAAAATAAGCAGATAATGAACTCAGAAGCAAGGGGAATCCATCACAAGACTGAGTGAGCAAGGGATGGGGTTCTTTAGAAAGGGAACACACGACAGGTTTTTGTACATCAAGAACTTGTTTGAATAGTGAACAACCTAAAAAGCAGGCATCATAGAGAACTCACACTTACAATGCCCAGAAAAGGCATATTCTAAAAAAGTACTGAATGCTTGTGCCCCCAGTCCCAGATGTGTTAAACCCTGACCCCCAGAGTGATGGTACTGGGAGGTGGGGGATGTCATGAGTGGGGGCCACAGGGAGCCTCCTCGCCCCTTCTTCCACGTGACATACAGGGAAGAGGCCACCGTCTCCAGTCAGGAAACCAGCAGGGTGTGGTGGTGCGCACCTGTGATCCCAGCACTCAGGAGGCTGAGGTGAGTGGGTTGCAGCAAGTTCAAGGCCAGCCTGGGCTACCTAGTCAGTCCAAGCCAACCTGCACTACTTAGTGAGACACTGTCTCAAAAAACCCAAAATAATAATAATAAATAATAATAACAACAATAATAATAAGGTAAATCAAGAACTGAGCCTCTAATAGAAAACAAATCACTAGCTCACGATCATGGCCATCCAAGGCTTCCGAATTGTGCCAAATAACATTCTATTATTATTTATGATATTTTGTTATGGAAGTTTGAACAGCCTGAGACAATATTCAATAAAATGATGCCTCATAAACTATGAATCAGGCTAAAAGTTACAGGGTTACAACATCAGTTCAGTTATATAAAACTACATCTTAAAAATCGAGCTCAAACACTGTTCAAGCCACTAGTAAGTAATCCCTACCCATGTAGCTATCTTTTGATAAATATGTGAATCTGTCTAATAGAAAGGGACAATTGCAAAATGAAGCACTAAAGCTACAAAAGAAGTCACAGCAATTTGAGTATTGGATGATACCACTAGTTCTATATACCAGTTATCTACATTGAATGGACTGTACTCCACAGAAAGAGAACAGAAGGAATTTCCTTATAAGCTGGGGATGGAGCACTCCACACACATTTACCTGACACTCTCCCGGCTCTCTCCAAATAAATGATCTGCTCCTAAAGCCAAATCTTTCACTTGACACAGTACCATACTAACCTTTTCGATTTGACCTAATTATTCAGTTCAATTCATTTTATTTTTCATCAAGGAACCTTTGTGCTTTAGAAAGTCTAATCCAATTGTTTTCAATAGTTTTAGCATAAGACCTTTCCATTCCCCTAAGAAGCAGGTAAAAGGAAGCCTGGCCAGAGTGATGGCTGGGGTTGGATGACACCGGAATCTCTCCTCCAATCAAACTTAAACTTTGTCACTTGTAACCAAGGGACATTAAGTGTTCTAGAGCATTGGTTGGAAAATCACTGGCCTACACATGTAAAATGAAGAGTTAAGTGTACTTACCGGCATTTTGTCACTTAGCAGTCCAAAGAGTGGAGAAGAAATGGTGTAGGACAGTGCCAGGCCGAGGAAGACCAGTCCCACGTATCCAGCTGGTAAATTAAACTGGAAGAGAATATGTATATTAAACTCACACGGTTAAGTCATTTTAAAAAATAAGTACCTACATCTTTCCCTCCTATCATATCTTTAGCTTTTATTATTATGGTGAATCTGCTACTAACACTCAGAATTTATCTCAATTTGGGTCTTATTTTTATACATGGATTTCTTTTTCTTTAGAAGATAAAAATCCTACCGAAAAATGGAAAGGCCTAGATGTTTTATTTTATAGTATTTGATGTTACACTGTAGCATTTAATGTTAAGCAGATAATTTAAATTTAGATTTTATGAATTATACCGTGTTTATATGTAAATCAGTGTTTCATACCTTTTTGTGCATAAGAATTATTTAAAGAGTTGACTGAAGGAGATTGTTGGATTCCTTCCCAGGTTTTCTGATTCAGAAGTGCTAGGATGAGGCCTGAGGGTCTGAATTTCTAAGAAGTTCGGTAGCACTAACAGTCCCACAGCTGAGCTTTGAGTGTCACTGCTATAAAAAATACACGGATGACAATGTCTACCCACCTCAAAGGAGGATTCACATTTAATACAAAAGGAGATGGCATGACATATTTTTAAAGGCCTCACATAACTCTGATACATCGCGAACATGACAGGAATGCCGTGTAGGGGGTAGATAGGTTGCTTTTCTTCCTTCATATCCTTAACTAGTGTCATAACTAAACTCATGGGAATCGTTTGTGAATCAATACACGTTTTCATCATTTGTAGCACAAATACTAACTCATGTAAGAAATTCACCTTTTAAAAGATAGTAGCCAGAAAGAAGATCCTGAAATGTTTTCTTATCTTAGAACTGGAGAGATAAAGGTGGGGGTGGTCATAGTACCTTAACAAACTAGACAACTAACTACTTTAGAGCAAACTGCCAAGTAAAACACAAAGAAATTAGAAGGGCACCAGGATACAAACTATTGATAGAAAAACAGGGAAATACATATGTACAGATTTGTTAAGTTGGAGTTGGCTAGTAGGCGGGCAGCAGGGCCCCCAATCTGAGACAGTCAAGAGGTACCACAGGGTCCCCAGGGGGTGAGAGACCCCCTGTCCACCCCAGAAAACGAGGGAGGCCTCTCCTACCTACCATGCTACAAATGGATGAACCATGGTTACCTTCAGGGGAAACTTCCTTTCTCTCCCTTCCTGTTTGAATAAGCTATATTTTCTTGAGAAAAAAATTTTTTTCTTAATTTTTTTCCTAAGATATACTCAAATAAGCTCAGAGATGAGTTACAGATTTTTTTCAATATAGACAGAACATCTCAAAGAGTACATAAAAGTAACTCCAAAAGGCATGTTGTTCAGGATGTGAGGGGATGGTGTCTCCAGAAACATAAAATATTTTTTTGTCTTGTGTTACCTCATGCACAGTTACTGGTAAGTGTGCTAGCATCCACAAGGTTGTGGGTGAAATAATAAATATTTAGTAATTTCAAGGGGTAGTGTATAAGCATAAGAAAGATGAATTCTAACCCTTATGATAGATAAAGAAACTATGTGAATAGACCATGGAAATTTACTTTTATTATAATTATGCTATTTTAATGCTAGTGCCTCGAATTTTATCTGTCTTTGCCTTTATAGACACCTTACTTCTCCAGGATAATTACCAGTTTTGTTAATGAGTTTTGTTGTGTCATTCTTTTTGTCCTGTTTTTTGAGACAGGGTCTCGCCATGTAGTTCAGGCTGGCCTCGAACTTGCAACAATCCCCCTGCCTCAGCCTCCTGAGTGCTGGGATTACAGGCATGCGCCACCACTCCCGGCCTTTTTTGTCGTTTAATAATCAGCTTTTTAAAAAAAATTTATTAGTACATGTCTGTGATACATACTGAACACACCGATGGTGGGGAGTTGGGTATGTCTGTGTGTATCTCGCATCCTAGTCCTTTTCCCTTCCCTTTTCCTTCTCGTTCCATGCCCCCCGGATTCCTTTTCTATCTGCAAAAGGTTATTTCCTGTTTTCTGCCTCTTTCTTTTATTTTGCTCTTCATATTATTTATATTTTGGGCTTTTCATGTAAGAAAAACCACTACATCATTCTTTTTCCAAAAATACCTAAGAGCAAAGGTCCATGACAATCAAACCTTTGGAATCCAACATTTATTTCTCAGTGCTAGAAGAGATTCTTGGTTTCTTTCTCCCATCCCAGATTAACATAGTTCATAGTCTAGTCCTCTAATTGGATCAAACAGCCTAAAGAAAGTAAAGTGGACCCAGGGGAGCCCACGAGACGGGACAGATGCCTCACGCTAAATAAAGTAGTGAGAACCCTGAATAGAGACACTCTAACAAACAGGAAACCCGTCCTTGTTAGATGGCGTGAACAACACCCAGGCCTGACCTACAATGGCATGAGCAGGGTCTTGGAAGGGACCAGGGAAAGGATTCCTTCTTTCTCACTGAAGCAGACCCTTAATTCACAGAGTCATGTCTGTGGTACTCAGGGAGGAGTTTCACCTTGATCACCTTTGGGCTCCATCCAGGCGATCGCTGGAGCACACTTCCAGGTGCGTTTGGGGCATCGTGGAGGTGTGGCCTTGGGGGTCTCTGTCTGGCCCTTCACCCCTTTCTGGTACTGTTTTCCTGATCCACTTCCCAGCTGGCACGATCTAGCGTCTCTGTCCCACCACACCCTCCTACCATGCGTCTGCCTTGGGACTAGCCATGGACTAAACCCTGAGCAAAATTAAACCTCTCCTCCTGAAGATGGGAGGTTGGGCATTTTGTCCCAGCTATAACAAGTTGCTAACACAACATCCCTACTTCACAGGGACAGCGCAGAGAAGGCACAGGCGTCTCAGTGCACAACCCACCTCCTGCTCTCTGCCCCTCAAGGGCTTAGCCTAAGGAAGGGCCTAAAAGCGAGCGCCTGTGGCCCTCTGCTACAAAGCACAGCTCTTCAGTGATCAGGCTGCTTACCTTGCCCATGACAAAAAGAGACAGAATGGGATCGAGGAAGCCAAAGCAGGAGCTCAGAGAGGTCAGGACGAAGGCTACGAGGCCGACCTTGGGCAGCGTGACGAGTTTCCAGAACGAATGCTCACTGGGATCGGACTCTTTGGGGGCACATGTGGGGAAAAAGAAAGAAAAGAATCATATCCATGAACGGCTTTTCACTTTATCTTTTAACTTACTTTGGAAACGAAAGCTGGTATGATCAGCTATTCTATTTACGTAGTGATAGAATGAACGAACTTCACCTCCGAGTTTGCCCAAAATTGTGTACGCTCTACACTTCTGCATGTTATTGGAACCTAAAAGCCACACTCAACTTCATTTTAAAAATTTCGCAAATCCAAAGAGAATCGAGTAGAAGACGTGTCAGAGTAGAAGCGCCTTGGGCGTTAGGTCACAGCCTGGAAGCAGGGTCTCTTCTGGACAGGACAGAGGACGCACAGCTTGATTTTTGTACAGGAAAAAGCAGCACCAGTGCTTCCCTAAAGAATCATGTACAGTATGTGCTTAAGGGGGAACGCACTTTAATTTATTTTGTTGGGTTTTTTTTTTTTTTTTTGGCTTCTTTACACAGGGTCTCACTATACAGTTCAGGCCGGCCTTGAGCTCACTTTGTAGCCCAGGCTGGTCTCAAACTTGCAGCAATCCTCCTGCCTCAGCCTCCCAAGTGTTGGGATTACAGGCATGCGCCACCATGCCCAGCTAATTTCTTTTTTTTAAGTAATAATTTTCTGCCTATTGGCAAACACTGGATTGAAAAGGGCGCTGAGTTTTATGTAAATTTCTTTTGGCATTCAGGACAGGTGAGTTCCCATCTCACTTCGGTCATTCTCCCAACAGGACGGCAATCTCCTCGCGGTCCATGCCATCAGACACCCTGTGTCCAGGCCTCTGGTCACCCCGCAGCCCCTGTCCTGTTTCCCTGCTAAATTCCAAGTTCTACTCTGCCTCTGATCCTGGTTCACCCAACACTGCCAGTTTCTTCTTTCTTACTCGGCTTCTGAGCAGTCCTTCGTAACAATCAGACACAAGTAACTTTTCCCTTTTATGTGTATCACTGTCTGGTGTTTTTTTATGTTCCATTTAATTTCTTGAACAATATCTTGGCTGAGCCAAGCACTATGCAAAACGCTGGGCATCCCGAATTTAAAAACAAAAGCAGGACAGCTGCAACCCCGTGCTTGCAGAGAAACGCAGCAAAGCACGCAAAGGGCGAGGACCCGGCCAGAATGTGACCGCAGACCAGGATGGCCGCTGCCTGGAAACTCCGGGGCGGGTCCCTAAGAAAGCCTTGCAAAGCCCTGACACCTGGGTTGGAGCCCAAAGAATGCTTTTGTAATGTGCAACCGAAGAAGGGCGCTAGAATGCAAGAGCGGAGCACAGTACAAAAACGCCATGGTGCTTTCAGCTATTTGAAGCGCTACACTTAAGACATCTTGAGGACACAGCAAGTAAAATTAAACTTCGGGGTTAGTTTCTTACTTCTCAGCCAAGTATGCGACACAAAAGTGAATCTCGCTCAGCACTGTCCCCACCTCTGCTCAAATTCAGAAACAGCAGCTGTTGTTCAACTTTAGAGGGCGAGCACCACCGTGTGGCTCCGTGCGGTACTGCAGCAGGGAGATGATGTGAATATTGACTTGTACGTTAAGGAGGTTAGTCATCTTTAAAATATAAATTACAAAAGATTCCAATTTCAACTAGGTATATTGATTGTGCATATCAGTACTACTATGTTGCTAAGTGGTATGGTATGACAGAGGCCATTATTGTACAAATAATACCCTTTAAAAAATTCACAAATATCTAAGAATACCTTAGTCAAGGTATTAAAGACCGAATAATGAAAAGGAGACCCTTGGCCCAAGGGAGACCTGGCAAAACCGCCTGGGGAGTGTTTCAAGGCGAGCCGGATGCAGCACCGATTTCCTCCAAATTCTGCTTTGGCAACACTTGCTCTAAACCTAACGTTCGAGACGGGGCCGCGGTGCGGTCTCCAGGCGCGCCCGAGCAGAAAGAAAGCTGGCTCTACGACCTGCTTCCTTCACTTCTCGTACCGTGCTCAGCGGCCGCAGAATCCCCAGGAGGTAACACAAAGGTGGTCTTTCAGGGAGAGGTGAGCGAGTCCCCACCCCACTCAGCCTCCGCTTAAATCTAACACGAGCTCCGGTGGCCTTGAGGACAAAGCTCAAATGTAATGGGTTTAAAGATTTTTTTTTAACCTGACACTTAAAAATTACATGTTCACAAGGCACAGCGTGTTTTGATGTGTGTGCACACTGTGGCACTTGCACAGACCTTTAATAATGCATGCGATACAACGCACACCAGCATTTCTCTGTGGACAGCACATTTAAATTGATTTTCTCAGCAATGTTTAAGTGAATCTCACACACACACACACACACACACACACACACACACTAAGCTGTAGCTTTGCTATCTGAGATTTCAATTCCCTGAGCTCAACTCTGGTCTGAAAGTATTACATGGAAAATTCCAGAAATGTAAAACTCCGTAAGTTTTAAGTAACTTACAGTACAGTCACCACGCTCCGTTTCATTATCAGTTATTTTCCTTCATCGAGGGCTGTGCTAATTTATAAATTAAACTTCGCCATGGGTGTGTACAGGGAAAAGCAGTGTACACCCAAGGCTGGCATCCCGGGAGGGTTGGGACGCATGCCCCACCGAGACGGAAACCCAGAGAACCCCAGAGAATCCCAGAGACCCCAGCCACTGGAGGGGAGGACCGGGCTCTAGGTACAAGGGCTTGAGGTCAGTCTGCACCTACTCACCAAAGTTCCAAATACCTGTACGCAGGATACGAAGTAATTTATCTCAGCGAAGTCTTTTCCCATAACAGGATGTGATAAAGAGTTCACAAGTTTTGATCCTGTATCATTCATACCTCACCTGGCGTCTTACTTCCTAATAATCCGCCCAGTGTCCACCAAACCTGAGCATAGCAAACCAGGCGTCATTGCGCTTTTAGAGACAAGCGCCACCGCGTGGCCTTGCGGAGTACTACCTCTCCGGCTCTGCCCTCCAGCTCTCTGGTTACCTCTGCAGCTCTGTGACCCCTAGTGACTTGACCGGTGTCATCGCATACAAAGCCATTGGACAAACTTTACAATAAAGTCTGACTAGGAAATCTCACGAAGACAGAAGAAACTACAAGTGACCCTTTAGTACTTGACACCCTGTGTCCTGCCTAGAGAATGCGCTAACTGTTGAGAGGAAATTCATCATGGACGAAGGTGTTGATGGCGCAGTGCAAATTCCCTGTATGAATGCAACCACTATGCTTACCTAAGTCGAACCAATAAACTTAATTTTTAAAAAGTCCCTGGCGCACTAGCTGGCAGCGACACCCGTGTGTTTGTCACAGGGCGGGCAGGCTCCTGAGGCACGAAGCTTGGAACCCAGGGCGAGCGGCACCTCTGCCTAGTGGGGACCCGCGGCCTGAGCTGCGCAGACTGCTGCGAGACCCGCTGCGGGAAGATCGGCCTCGCCCACCCATCTCTCAGCATCCCGGGACAGCGGGGGCTGTAATCAATTCTTGTTCTGAGCACCGGCTTCAGTGCCCACGAAGAACACAGGTGGGCACCGCGTATGGTGACAGTTTATGACTACAAATGAAGTATCTGCTAGCTATGAATGTCGAAAGGACTTGGGATATGCAGAAATTCCCGTACACTTCAATTCTACTCAACATTTATAAGAAGAGAGCTGGTTCTTCCCAGGGACTCTTAAAAAGCCATTATTAATTATATAAAAGTGAGTATCTGGGCAAATGTTTTCTCACAATGGCATAAAAATAAATTTAAGATTCTTAAAATAAGCAGCAAGTGCGGACTCACCATAACTGGGTAAGATGCATATGTTGAATGGTGTTAGGAGCAGGACTACACATCCCAGAGAGATAAAAGGCACCTCATAGCCGAAGGACTGGTACAAGAAGCCGCCCAGAGGAGGGCCAACGACCAGCCCCAGCCCAGTGAAAACCTCCAGGCTGCCCTAAAGATGAAAAACCAAAAGAAACCAAGTTAACGTATTCCATTTGGGGAACTAACAGGGTAGCATTTAAAAAATATTCTATCTGCTTTATAATTCACACACATACACAAACACATACCACTTCAAGATGCACAAATAATTTAAGTCAAAGTCTACATACTGAGACTGTAAAGTAATACTAGAAAAATAAGACAAACACAGTGACACATACATGAAATCCTAGCACTCTGGGTGGCTGCAAGTTCTGGCTCAGGCTGAGCATCTAAGGGGTTTACGGCACTCTGTTTCAAAACTTAAAAAAAAATAAAGAGAGAGAGAGAAGAGAAAAACATAAAAAGGGCTCGAGGTGTAGCTCAGTGTGAAGGTCCTGGGTTCAAACTTCAGTATTGGGAAAAGTAGCAGAACGTTTAAATAAAATGTGGGAGTTTTCTATTTTTTTTTTTAATTTTATTTTAAAGACAAAAGAATGGAGACATATGAACCAGAAAAGCATAAACAATACAGAAAATACAAAGTTATACAGAATATAGTAGGGAATTAGAACTGGATGTTGTATTACATAGTTATCTTCACATTAGTTAACACAAAAACATTAAAGGGAATACCAAATTATAGATAAGATAGTAGGGAA
>PVLD010013918.1:0-54166 GCA_004027595.1 Dinomys branickii | reverse complement strand
AAATGCGATGCAAAAATCATTTCTTAAAAAAAGGTTAGCTTACTTCACTATATCAAAAAAGGTCTTTAAACTTGTCCGTTAAACCAATGTTAAAGAAAGAGTGAACAAATTAATTCAGAGCGAAGAGAAAAGCAGGAGGCAGGGCAGCAGTGACACTGGAGCAAAGATGAGCACGTGACCCTGGTTTGTGTGGGTGCATCTCTGGGTGCTCAAGTTCGATCAGCTTAAAGGCATTGTTTCTAGATTAAGAAAAAAATGTGTAACCTTTTAAAATGTCCTAAATTTTAATGATTTACACACTAACAACTCCTTAAGAGCACATTTAAGGGCAATAAATATGTAGGTTTTCTCATGATCCTTGCTTTGTTAGAGTTTAGGTTCACATGAGCTTTACATATTTAAATAAATTAAAGGGAAATCAAATAAGTAGAAACAAGCCTTACACATTGGAGTGTGAGAGCACAGGACGATGAAGGAAGTAAGGTTATTCCTAATTCCTGACCCTGAAGTGAACAAGGTAATACAGACATAAGTTGACGCAATAGCAGGAAATTGTGATTCTGTCAATGTTCATGAGAGTAAACTGAACAAAATATGAAAAAAGATTCATGGAGAATAATGAAGAAAGAAAGAAATGAAAATTAAAAGCAAGGGAAAAGAAGATTCCCCAACACATATTTTATAAATATTTAATCAGAAGTCAGGAAAGAGTTGCAATAAGGTGGAGGACAGAATTGAAAAGGATATTCATAAATTTTTCCAAACTTGATAAAATGCATGATGATTAGATTGAGAAAACATGCCAAGTCCTGTGGAAGGTGAAATCAAATACATCCTCTAAAGGAAGCTGAAGAACATTCAATGTAAAGGAAATTATGTTACAAGTGAAGAGGAACAAAACATGGACAAACCTCGGAAGTGACAGGAGCAAGCTAGACAATAAAATGGTTGAGAAACCAGTGTGTAATCATTAAGAATACCCTTTTTTGTTAAAATAATTTAAAGATATCACTTCAGTAAACAGCTACTTAGCAAGTGTTCCTCTGGCACACACTTGATAAAAGCACTGGGAAGCACAGACTTTACCCGGAGGAGCCTGAGGAGACGGAGCAAGAGGAAGCTCAGAGGAGCACCAGCCAGCAAACAGATGAGAAGATCAGGAATTTCATCAGCCTCGACTAGTTTTGCAGCACAAATATGTAAATGTTATCCTCACAGAATGCAAAAGATGTGGAAATAGAAACAAAAATTACAAATTATGTTATATAATGGGAAATTAAAAAAAAAAAGAGACCAGTAAATAATTCCCTGGTCAAAGAAGAAATGTTAATGTTGTATTTACAATGGGACAGCATTATACAAAGCACTTAAAAACTCGTAAAGAAAAATCAAACCATTAAGCTGAGGATTATGGTAAATCCTAGCACTCTGGGAGGCTGAGGCAGGATGATCAAAACTTTGAGTTCAGCCTGGGCAACTCAGAGATTTAACAAGACCCTTTTCTCAAAATTTAAAAAGTAAAATAGGCTGTCGATGTAGCTCAGTGGAAAAGCCCTGGGTTCAATCTCTAAAACCACGAAAAAAAGGTGTTATAGAAAAGTATAAGAAATAATGATGAATTATAAACAAGTCATTCTACATACAAATCACAAAGCAAACCAGTAATCTTCACAAAATTAGAAAGAAAGGTATATGTATTTATCAGAGTAGAATATATGATTATTAAAAAAACATAAATAAAAACCAGAGCAGTTGATTGCCTCAATAAAACTAAGTTTCTTTTTTTGGCAAAAATAATTAAAAAGGCAATACTGTAGCATTCACTGATGAAAGAATAAAAGAAAAATTTAGAGATAGAAAATCAAATCAGTGAGTATTTAATTTTGGAAATTATATACAATCTAAATGAAGAAAACTTGCTACTTGTATATATTTTCAGAATTTACTCAAAGGCAACAGAAAAAATAAGCTAATAACTAGTTAATGCAGCAACAAGTTATAAAATGTAAAAAAGATTATGAAGCTCATGGTGCAAATATATCTTTTAACAAATAGATATGTTATTATGCCTACTAGCCTAGAAAATAGAAAAGCACATAAAATGTTCTTAATTAATTTTATAGAAATATTAGTACAAAACCAAAGCTCTATGTGAAACAAGAAAAGGTACATTGCTATCTGCAGGATTTATGAATTTCTCTTTTGAAAAAATGCCATAAAATCTGCAAATAATTTAAACAAGAGCAATTGCTGCCTTCTTGTTTCGTAAAACGTGCTGAGTCTGCCCAATAACAGGGACTAGTTAAACTACTTCTAAAAGTTAAACCCGTGTGGCAGCAACAAAATCGTTAAATTACCACAGAGGAAGATCTTGTAAAACATTGCCTTGTATGAGGAAAGTTATAAAACACAAAAAATGCATGATGGAATTTTTGAAATATATGAGCTGAACACCCTCATTTATGTATAGAATAGCACTGTGAACAGAACTGTGGTTTTTCTTCTTTTATAAAACAATCTATAAATTCAATTTGGTTCCGATGAAAAACTCAGTTTTGTTTTGGTCAAACTTGCCTAGATGAGTTAAGGGGACTTTTTTCAATATAATTTTGAAAACACAAAGAAGTGTAAAAATATTTCTCAATGTCAAATTTTGCTCTACTATAATTGAAATAGTTGTTAATGAAAAGTTAAAGATAAATCAATGAAACAAGGGACAAAATAATAAACTAATTAAGAAACGATGCTAGGATAATTTAAGCTTGTATAAAAACATTAAATGTTACCTGAAATATTTATATACAAAATAAGTATGCACAAATATGCTCTGCTCCTAAGAATAAAATAGAAAACTGGAAAGTTTGAAGATCACATATACAGTCTCTGTTAAAGAAGATGATTTTATGAAAGTTATAAAATATGAAAATACATAAAAATAGATTATTTAAATGCAATGCATTGAAAGCTATTTTGTTCCTAAAGATACTGTTCATAAAATTTGTTCGAAAAATAAGTTTAAGGAATTTGAAAATAACTCCCTTCCTGGCAGAGGATGAGAACTGAGAATACTATTGTTTTCACGTTGGACCTGCTACCTTAGTGTTTATCATTATTTTCAAACTCTGCCATGCTTTGCGATACACACACACACAGACACGCCAATATACCACAATGAAGAAATGAGAGAAGCTGCAAATTGAGAACTCGGAGATTAGAAAAAATCATGTTTTCAATAAACATAAACATGCTCAATAATATAAGCAAGTACTGAATTTAAATTATACGAAGTTGTACCTTGTATGAACGAGAATGAGCATAAGGTTTGACTGTAAGTGTGTTCCTGGAGATAACGGCACACGGCCCTCGGGTACCCGGATCAGAGCACTGATAGACACACCTCCCTGGTGCAAAGAGCGCATGGCCCGCAACACGGGGTTTTCCTCTTAGATTCACCCTGTGCAGCCACGTCATATTACCTGTCTCACGGTGACCTCCAGCCCTGGAGGTGAGAACTCACGCGGTGCATGGCTCGCCTGTGCCCTGCCAGTCACGGTGGGTAAGGAGGTGCTGATACGTGATTTCGCCAAAGGGCACGGGATGCAGAGAAGACAAGGATGTAGTTAGATTCGGGCAGACTGCCACGGAAGAGGGCAGCGGAGTCTCCCCATCAGGTGAAACATCAGGCTCCTCTAAGGTCTGAGCATATGCAAGGGGGTCTAGGCAGCAAAGCTGCTTACGCAGACCATCTCCTCCCAGGTGAGGTAGCACCTCGCGGGTCTCCACGAGCTCCTGTGTGCTGTTCAGAATTAGGCTTGTGCTTGCAGTCTCCAGGAGACCCATCCTTTGAAGACGGAAGGCCTTTGCTTTAGACAAGAAGGCAGCGAGGAGTTGTACTTCTTGTAGGGTGGGTGGGTGGGACTCCCCCAGGCAGGAGAGGGTCCCATGTCTCCAGGGTTATTGCATCCTCCAGGCCTGCTGTCTGAGGGCTGGACGTGCAGCTCTTCTGTGGCTGGACAGCTGCACCAGTGTGTGTTCCCTACGGGCAGCTGCTACACTACGTGGACTGTGACAGCCCAGGGATCTGTGGGGACATAGATGCGGACTGTCAAGGCCTGGAAAACATGCACATACGTCAATGGTTTTCGTGCAGCAGGGATGGTAAACCTGAAGAACACAAAACTTCAGAAAAGTAAATAACAAGAGATTATGTTAAAATTATCGCATTTGAAGCTTATAGCACTGAAAACGTTGTAGATAGTGTTTCAGAATGTGTTTGCATGTGTGCGCATGTACATCTGCATGTTTGTAGGTGTGTGTGTGTTTGTACATCTGCATGTTCATAGGCCTATGTGTTGGATGTGTGTATATGTACATCTGCATATTTTTAGGCACACATGTTGTGAAAGGGAAGGACTTTTACTCAACCTCAGTAAAATGGGGGTAGAGGAATTGGTTTCATGAGGTTGCAAAGAAAATTCTATCAATAGTACTATAACATTCTATAGTGTGTTAATATTCTTTTACAAAAGATGTAAGATTGATAAAAAGTAAACTTCACCTGAATATATTCTATGTATTTAAGATATGCCATGAAAAGTTTTCTAAAGCCAGGCATAGTAGCATATGCTTGTCATCCCAGCACTTGGGAGGCTGAGGCAGGAGGATCTCCACGAGTTTGAGGCCAGCCTAGGGTACATAAGCAAGTTCAAGTCTACCATGCACTACATAGTCTCAAAAAGAAAGAAAAACAAAAATAAAAACAAAAAGCCTTTCTATACCCTAACATTATATACCTATCTATCACTTTTTCTATATTAAACTGATTTAGGTATTACATTATTATTTTAATATTTCTTATGAATTTGTTACATATACTGTATCTACTGAGACATTTACTGAAAGATTATACCCTTTTTAAATTTTATAATATACTCAACTCTTTTTTTAAACGTGGTGCTGTTTTAATATTATTATTTCATACAATAAGAATGCAGCTACCATTTGCCAACTTTTCTAATCCCTTAATGTTTCTGATACATGTTGCAGTGTGGAAACATTTTTATAAAGAATGTTAATATTAACCATGAGGCAGTATTTTAACTAGCCAGTGTATCTGAAAAAACTTGGCAAATGAAAATACATAAATTTCCCGTGATCACAAGTGGAGAGCAGAGCATGAACAGTAATCAGTCACAGAAATAAGAATGGATGCTTCGGGGTCAAGTCTGGTGGTGGGACTCACAGGCTGAGTCTCCTGACTGCTTATGAGTGTGATACTTCTATTGAGGTTCTGATAAAAGAATATATTATGTGAAGATAAAAGTTAACTCATAGGGGGCTGGGGATATAGCTCAGTGGAATAAGCGCCTGCCTAGCAAGCGCAGGGTCCTGAGTTCAATCCCCAGTACCGCAAAAAAAAAAAAAAAAAAAAAGTTAACTCATAATCTGTCAAAGGTCTTATTCTCTTTCTGTTTTGAGAGATCTTCATCACTCAGGATATTATTACTTTTTCTAACATATAATTTTTGATAAAATTCTTTTACTTCAGGCATGGAGGATTTCATTTGTTTTTCTCCTCCTCTTCTTGTCGTCCATCTTCCTCCTCCTCCTTCTGCTTCTCGTTCTTGTCCTCTCCCTCCCTCTCCCTCCCTAGCTCTCCCTCCCTGCCTGTCCCTCTCAAGCAATAGAATGTAGAGCTATAGACCTAGATACAAATACAAATGGACACAGACACTGAAAAGAAATCACTTCTGTTAGTAGAAAGACATTTCCCAACAAAATTATCTAAGTTTTCATCTACTTTCTTCATGTTATCTATCGTGTCCTAACACAGATCAAAACTGCTAAAAGGGGTCAAAAATAAAAACAAATAGTGATAGGTAAGTTTGGACAACAAGATACAAAGCCCTGAAACTATTTAATCATAGTCAAGAGTATCAAGTCTATAATCAGAGCAGATGTAAGTCGTAATTATTAACTTTCCTGCTATAACTCTGCCACAAATATTGAAAGTTAACATATATTCCTTATAGAGTTGAAGATAATATAAGAACACAGTGTGTGTATGTCAGAAAATAAGTTTAATTTTCTATTTTCCCCTTGTATGCTGCAGTACTACTTGGAAGACCTGAATTTGATGATTTGAAACGTTGGTGAAAGTATTTCTTTATCCTCTCGATGTGAAAGACAATATCATACCAAATGTCCACCATGATTTTCCTGCTCCTGTCATTGAATTTTGCTCGCTGGAGCATCATACAGAGCCCACATGGTGTCCAGAGCTCCTGCAGAGATGGAAGGACTTGTACCTTGCATCTGTCTTGGCTCTGCCTCGATAAGGGTTGGAGCAGAGCTTTTGACCTGAGATTTTGAGATTACAACACAAAGGCATGCGGATGTCCGAAGCCTTTGGGAAGTACACAGAGCTCTCTCTGCACACCGGGAACATAGGATTCCTGCAGAAGGAGCCCCTGACACCAAGCAAAAAGGAGAGATTGGAAGCTGGCATCTTTTGGATACTCCTTCTGCTATACCAAGCATGATGGAATTGATAGGGTCTTCTCGTAGAATTTTCCACAGAAAGCGGAAGCTGAAGGAGCAGGAATCAGGCACCACTTGGAAATCTTCAAGGAAGCAAAATCAACACCCATGAACATGTGGTCACCACATCTTCTTATTTGATGAGCTTTTATGTCGGCTATATGAAGTAATTACATGGAATATTCAGTGTATGTTATAGCATGACTGTCAGCCTCTGTACTGTATAATCACACACCACACAGCTATAATTTCCCAGATTTTCTGTAGCTGTGTGCATTCTGGAAGGCCTGATAAGCCACACCACAGTAGACTCCTGTTCCAAGTACTGCATAGTACAACAGCCTCAGACACTTCCCCCACCAACACTCCAGACCAAACTTATCTCTTCCCTAGCTGACGGTGTTGGATCTGGTCTGCTTACGAGCAGGTACTTTCTTGCTAGTCTGTAGCCGTGTGGCAATCATAGGAATTGGTAAACAAAGACCGAGTATCCCTGATAAACCTGGACAGCATACATTAAAAGTCTGGTGAGGAAGATAAACACTTAACAGATTGTCTCGGGAGAGGAGAGAATTTGGAAAACATCTGGAAAGTCCATGCCTGCCACTTATGGAGAGAACTGGATAAATAAACTATAGCTTTTTCCATCCAGGTGGGTTGACAAATAGATTGTATGGACTGAGGGGGAGAATCCATAATCAAGAAAAGCAAAATTGGCAGAGACTCCATTCAGCAGAATGTGAAGAGCACAGAGAGTGGGAGTTTGCATGGTGAGAGGTTGATCAACTGGAAATGAGTTAGGACTGGAGGGCAGGGAGGATTCTGTCATGCTGTGGCAGAACCAGGCAGCTAAAGATAACAGTAATGAGCTATAGGTTCCATGAGGCTAGAAGAAAAGATCTGAATGCTTTCACCATAAAAAGATAACATGTGCTTGAGGAGATAAATGTGCTTAACCTGACTTAAACTTTACATAATGCCTACAGGTATGGAAGCACCACATAGTGTATAATCATAGGGGTACTTTTATGTTTTGTGTTACATGAATTAATAAATACACAAGCTAGCCAAAACCCATGGACTGAGAGAATTAGAAATACCCTCCCGATATATGTGGGGCTGATTGCCTTTTGAATAATTGGAAAGTGTTGAAACACTAAATGATACTGGGATACACCTTTTCCTGAATGAACCTTCTGATTCATTCAGATTTTCAGTTATTGTCTTCATAAAGGTTTCACTGTTTTTACAACATTTCCATTGAAGTTATTAATTTCTTTGCTTTATTGTTTTAATGCCTTTATTCTTTTGCTAAGTAGGGTTGAATTTTCTTATTTGAAATCATACTATTATGTTTTATTTTAGTATTAAATATCTCACCAGGAACATTTAGGAAAAAGAAAAATAATGAAACAGCAGCAATATGAAAAATGACTTTAGAGGAAATTAAGATATATATTCATAAAGGAAGAAAGAGAATCAATATTTACAATGTAAAACTTTGAAATAACATATTCTGAAAGAAAATCATAAATATATATTTGAAGAGAACACTATTGAATCAAATAAAAGAACTTGGTTTGAAACAAAAATATTTTAGGTAACATTGATAAAGTGTTCCTATATTTAATTAATTTTAAAAATAAAGAGGGCCCATGAAATATTTTTAGACAAATTTATATCTTCTTGCTATGAATTTCTCTTATTCAGTGTCAGTAAAATATGGAACAACATTTATAAAATAGTAAGGGAAAATATATCTTAGAAGTTTTCAAAGAATTTAGATTTTGTTTGTATATGAAAGTGAACTATACATGTTTATTTATCCTAGGGCTTACCTGAGTGAAAGATGTCCACTCTGTCCTGATGTTCCAATTTCAACAGAAACCCTCAACCTGACAAATGAAAATCAGCCTTGTACTCACCACCCTGTATGTGAAATGTCTCCCATTTGGTGACTTCTTCTTTTGTCCTAAAAATATTTAGCCAGCATCCTCTGTGAGCCAGGTACAATTTAAAGTACTACAAAAATAATAATGCATAAGATAAACAAGGCCCAAGAACTGTGAGTTATTTTATTCTGGTAGGGAGGCACAAACATGAAAAAAATGATAATTAAATGTGTAATTTTAGAAATGTTTAGGGCTTGTCAAAGATGTCTACATTATTTTGCATCAAGATAATCTCACATCACCCTGCAATGTTTAAATGGTCCTCGGGTTGTGCACTGTGGCTGTACAATCCGATTCCTGGGCGGTGGAGCTGTCTTCTACAGCACCAACTCCTTAGCCTGGGGCAAGTGGTCTAACATTCACTCACAAAAGTAAACATCACATGGGTTTCTTTCAAAGTCACTTTCAAAAAGTATATGAGGTGCCGATATCATTGCCAAGAGAACAAGTGTTCATTTAGTAGGGCTGTTATAATTGTTTAAATTGTAACTTGATACAATTTAAATGGATAATAATAGAATGAATTCATCAGCAGATGGGTTCCAATATCACCTAAGCCAGGCACAGCATCCCGTGGCACTGCCTCCTCTGCCCTGCACTTCTTGGTCTAAAAGGAAGGAACCAGCTATTGGTGCTGCCCTCGTGGTGTGGGAGAGTCCAGCAGGTGCTTTGTAGACAGCTCATTTCAGCACATGACAGACTCACCAGCTAACCTTGCCTGAGGTGGACAAATGCTTGCCTAAACCTAACGCCTTGGGTGTCCCAGAGAAAATAACATTGAGAGGGTGAAATAAACCCTCGCATGTGTCTTCAGTCAGTTTCCTACTTACTGTAAATACTGACCTAGAAAATGCTACTAATCACAGAATCCCAGAGAAGCGCAAGATCTGGTGTGACCTGCCAGTGACCCACTGGGAAGGCTGTGGCCGGGCTGCTGGACTCATCGCCAGGTGTCCAAGTGATCACAGAGACGGCCTGGAGCACCACCACACAGGGCCAGCGGGAGTGGAAACCTCATGGGGAGAATTTTCGTGAGTCTGTCTATGGTCTTCCCAGTTCAAAGGAACATTGATTTGTTCTTCAAAGATTTTAAGGAGAGAATTCCTCTTTGGTTCAGAAGTGAGGTGTGGAAGCCATGTGTGACCACACAGAACCCAAGACAAGGCAGAGATGGCCTAGTGCGAGATGAGCTCAAGACACTGCTGGTTTAGGTTTAGCTCAGGTGGGCTCAGGCTTACAAAAGAAGGTCGCTGTGCACAGGAGTGCATACAGCTCCATAGTGGGGACTCAAAGGTCACAACTGTAAGGGAAGCACGGCAAGTCAAGGTTAGAAATAGGACTTCTGAGGTCACTGAGATGTGACTTCCAGTAGCAACTAAGACAACACCTGTGTAAAGTCGGTGAAAGCAACTTAACCTCTCTGTGACTGCACAAAACTGATCCTGAGGAATGAGCTTGCTTCCTTGGCCTGTGGAGAATTAAGGCGAGGGATCATGGGGAGCACACTGACTCACACCGTAGGCTCCTGGCGCACAGTAGCTGCCCTGCCTCTCATCATTGTGCTAGCGGGCATCACGTTGCCGTCCTGTGGGCATCTTGTCTTCTTCATGGAGTTTAACAGGCCGGTCCTGTTAATTAGAGGTGACACATCAACCTCAGCTATCTCCAATTCTCCAGATATTACGAGAAGTAGAGCTTCCCAGCTGCCTTTAAAATGTTTCCCTTTTACAATCTGTGATCTGAGAATGTTTTCAAATCCAGCCTGCTGGGAACCAGCTCTGTTAGAGGGTGGATCACTTTCCTTTAAACATAAACAGAGCTCTTGACAGATTTTAAATGCATGAAAGTGGTCCACAACTCCTGCATCAGGGAGCAGCTCTGGTCCATAGCTTGTTAGGTATCAGGCCCTGCAGTAGGAGGTGTGGGGCGGGTGTGGGAGGGAAGCTTCTGCTGTATTCACCCCATCCACAGAAAAGCTGTCTTCCAGGCACCCCACCCTGGTGGCCAAGAGGCTAGGGACTGCTGCTCCATGGTATGAGATTGAACTTTAACTTTCATGAATGATTTCTTTCGCTTGAATACACTTTGTTAGCATTGGTGGTTAGTTTATTTTTAGTTAACTTGATTGATTTCAAATGGAATATTAAATGATATTATTACTATTCTAAATTATTTAATGTCAAGCAATTAAGAATTGTCTTTTCACCAGGGTTTCCATGTCAAAGTTGTTTTATTACTTCAGTAATATTTAAAATAAGCCATCAAATTGAGTTTTAAGAGATTTTGTATACCATATTCTTAGCAAGTCTGATTCATGTGAGCACAACATAAAAATCCTGAAAAGCCTAGAGGAGACTTTCTTTTTCTGAAATTAATTTTATTGGTACACTTTTGATATCCATAATGACCAGATTCATTACAGGAGGCCTTCTCAGCCTTGACACTATTGAAATTTCCATTGTATGTGGATAACAGCATCCTTGGTCTGTGCTCACCAGAAAGCAGCGGCGCCTCCCCCCCCCCCGCTGGGATGACCCGAAGTGTTCCCAGACACTCACTGCTGCATGCCCACTTGGGTGGCGAAGGCGCACCCAGCAGAGAGTTCCTAGCACAACTGTGCTGTCTTCGCGCAGAATCCACAGGCTTCACTGCTACCTGACTTCCGGCTCCTCACTAAGAAGAAAATAGCTTTCTGATGTATTGGTCAAAATTTCTTCAATTTTGTGTGCAGTTCTTTTCTTATGTTTGTTTCTGCATTTGTTCACTTTCAAAGGCATTTTCTGCTCATTTATGTTTTATAGTTTATAAATATGAAGTCATAATAGCACTTTTTAAAAATAACGATAAAGCCAAATATCCTGGGTGTGGCTCATCCTGCAGAGGCTCCTGTGTGGAACGTCTGGGCCCTTGAAGGCTTGACCCACTGAGGGACTCAGTTTTATGGAGCCCTTGGGAAGTGCTAGAAATGGAGAAGGTGGGACTCAGTTACAGAGGCGTGTTGTAGGGGTGCGGCCTCACGGACCGAGCTCGTTTTTGGCCAGTCGCTTCCTTCTCTTGCTCCTTTCCTTCCCTTTCCCAGTTCTTTCTCCCCAGCCCGTCCCCTTCTTTTTCTTCTTCTCTTTTGCCTCCTCCTTCCCTTCCTTTTACTCTTCTCTTGCCTCCCTCCCCCCCATTGCCTCCCCCTCTCTCCCTCCCCTCCCCCCGCCCTCGCTTCCTCTCTGCCTCTGCTGGTGGATGACGTGAGCATCTTTCCTCCACCATGCTGTTAGCACTTCAGACCCAGCCAAACACACACTGAACCCCAAAACTGTGAACCAAAATGCACCTCTCCTCTGAAGCTGATCTCCTAGTTATTTTGTCAGGCTGACAGAATCCTGACCCAGCCATTCTGAGACTTCCATCTACTTTCCTAAGTTCATATTATTTTCCCGAAATCAGTAACGTGATAAGTGTAGCTAGAGTTTATTTATTTGTAGTTGTGAATTTTATGAATTTATTATGACTTCTTTTTTATTCTACAAAAACATTTGTTTCTAGGTCTGGGGCATTGTAAGTAATATTTCTAGGAGCAATTTGCCCTTGTGTTTTGGTAAATATTTTGAGATTTTTCTAGTACTCTGGTTCTGAAATGTGCCAAGTTTATCCTAGTACTTGGCAATGAGTGGAGAAATGGCAGGCTGTCCCATCTGGAGAATCTAGTGAGTAGAGATGAGCAATACTGTCAAGTCTCCTACCAACACATACACACACACACACATATCACTGCCTTGGCAAAGAATTCTTCAGGCAAAAGATGTCAACAGTGCCGGATGGAGAAACTTGCCCTATGTCATGCATCTAGGCATGGATATTCCACATTGTAAGACACACTCCTCTGGGATTTGCAGACACCTGATACTTTTCCAAGTAGTTCTGACCTTCTCACCAGCCGTGCATGGTCTTCAGAAAGCCCATCATTTGATAATAGTATGGCTTTATTCATGTAAATCTTATGCATATGAACTAGGGCTTCAGTGCAGTTTAATTAATATTTTGCTAAACACTATTAAACCATTTGGATTTTACTTTCAGTAAAGATCCTGATCACTTGTTTCTGTTGGGTGTTGGTCCTTAATGCTTTTTAGTGCTATTTGTGTATTTTGTATACTAGTTATTTCTGTTTTGCATTGGTATTTTTCTAGTTTATATTTTGACTATTCATTTATACTATGGTATTTTTAATGGGCAATATTCCTTAATTTTACGGAGTTGAGTCCGTTCATTATATGGTCTTAGTCTCACCTAATAAATGCGCTTTCGCTGCAGTGTCCACGCCTTTCATTCACTCAGGGCTACAGCTCTTCTCTTTACCTGTAAGTCCCACCTACACAGTGGGTTTATTTTGTATATTGCACGTGTTGAAATTTGTTTTCACTTTTTATGTTGAGAACCAGTTTCTGTAACATCGTTTCTTGATCTTGTTTTCTTCCAATTTGCAGCACCAGCTTTGCAATAAAAAGAGTTTTTGTGTTTGTGTTGCTCCCTTTGGCTTTTGTTCCCGTGGCTTGTTTATCTTTCCGGTTTATTCTCTGGGAGCACCAAATTTCTAAGCTATTCTGATAATCACTGTGTGATGGAAAATTTCCTCCCTCTTTGGTTTTCTTTCAGGATTAAATTGGTCCCCTTTAACTTTTAGTTCTCCAACTAGAAGCAGTTTGACAATTTTCAGACTCTCAAAGAATCTTCAGGTTTTGATTGGAATTGCATTGGTACATTAATTAATTATGGAAAACTTTACATTTCAATACTAGCTCTCCCCAGGCACTTTGCTCAAGTCTTTTACTGATTTACAGGAGTTTTACTCTGTATTTTCCATAAAAGATCTACCTTGAATATCTTTAAACTTATGCTCAGGTACTTTTCGGGTGTTATTTTAAATTCAGTGTTGTAAAGTCTCATTTCATGCTTGTTCTCACTGTGTGAAAGTTCAATTGCCTGAGGTATGTTGGTTTCAAAATCAACAAATTCACTACACTCTTTCTTATTTTACTAATTAATCTCAAGTAATACTTAATTCGGTTGCTGTTTCCACAGAGAAATCTGATGTATCGAGAAATTCTGTAGACTCTAGTCTCAAAATCTCTCTCCAGAACTGTGTTTACTGCCACTTCATCCCGGGCAGCATGACGTCCCACCTCCACTCTGAGCGTGTTTTCTCTCTGGCTCCTGCCCATCACATTCAGGATGTGCTTCTGCATGTGATGTTAGGATTTGTCATTTTTCTGGTCAAGTTAGTCTGTGGCTCACAACCACACTCTGACCAAGCGCAGAGTCCCTAGCGGTGTAGAAGGCGGTGGGTGGGGCCAAGATCCTGTTACCCGTTGCCAGGACTGTCCCCGCCTGCTCTGCGGCTGGTTGGGCACTGTCTGTCCTCCTTCTTCCTGATGCAGGGAGCTCAGCCCCTTCTGTGCTCTGGTTTCTGTTTGGCACATTCTTCCTCTGGACCTTTTATTGTTCTTTCCACTTGTGCTCACACATGTGTTCAGTTTGTGCAAATATTTCTTATTTAAATTCCAATCTCACTGGGACGCCCCCATGACCCCTCTACCCTACTGCGCTGTGTTGTAGTTGCTGCTGTTGCTAACGATGTTTAGTTTTTGACTAACACATTTACCAAAAAATCTACAAAACACCCTATTCAAGTGATTTAGATGTCACAATTACTTGGGTATATAAAAAATGCGGTCTTCCTGGGGATTGCTGTTTTAGTTTGCTTGCCATGCCCTTGGTATTACAAGATTTACTCTATAATGACTTTAATTAATAAACAAATGCATAGATATGTTAGTTATTAAGGATTCTCTTTTAAATAAACAAATCCATAAATGCGTGAGTAACTGATGATTCTTCTGAGTCCATGCAAAGACAGCAGCTTCCCCACTTAGAACCATGGTTTGGATTGTTTTACAACCTCCTCACTACTTTCTTCTTCCTTTCCTTCTCTTCCCTCCTCTTTCTTCTTTCTCTTCTTCCTTCTGTTTTTCTTGCTTTACTTCCTGATCAGACAATGCATAATCAGAGGGACAAGGGTGCTCACACTCTTTATTGTCAGGTGGGAAGGGGAGTGTTTTAACACTTATTTTTAATAGTGTGCTTGCTCTAAGTTCCAGTGTAAGTGGATATTATCATGTTAGCATAATTCTCTTTTATCCCTAATTTGCTGAGTTTAAATCATTAATATAAATTGTACATTGATTACTTTGCTTCTATGTAGAAGCTGAACATTAATTTCAAGGGATTTTTGTAGTAGTGTACCACACTTATTTTCTGAATTTTACAATCTAAGGAAAAAATTTTACATATATGTGTGTATATTGTATCTAATCTGAAGTTGATTTGTTTATATGACTTTTAAGGTTTTTTTCCTGTAATTATGTATTAAAAAATGAAACCCATGACATGTAGAGTATTCATATTTAGAATATGACTTGAATTTTCTGATGTATTCCAAAAATTTGATAAGGAATCACTTTTTCATAAAATGTTTGATAGAACACACCTAAAAAATTGTGTGATGCTGGCAACTCCTTTCTGAGAAGTATTTCAATTACTTTTAAACATGCTTATTAGCACATTCAACATTTTTATAGGTTTTCTGGTATTAAATAACATACAGCTAGAAACTGTATAATTTATTCTAAATTTTCAAATCCATTACCAAGCATTATTACAAGTATCCTTTACCTTAACATTTATATTATTTGGAGTTATAATCATTCCCATTTTCTGTATATGGTGGTGGGAATTGAACCCAGGACTTTTACACTGATCTGTATCCCAAGCTCTTTTGATTTTTTTTGGACAGGGTCTCTCAAAGTCGGTAAGTTGCCCAGGCTTGGTTTGAAATTGTGTTTGCCCTGCCTCAGTCTCTTAGATTGCTAGGAGTAGAGGTATATGCCACCACATACCTCTTACATAACCAGACTTATATAATCCTTTCAAGTTGCATATTATATGATAATTTCTCAGTTTAGTTTCTCTCCCTTTTCTGTTTTTTTTATGAGTTTTCCACAGACTTGTCAGTTATCTGTACTTTCACAAAAAAGATCATTTACATATTTCATTCATCTCCTTTAGTGGATTTTTTCTTTATTGTTTAAATTAATTTCATTGGCACATTTCCATTCTTTCACTTTTTGAGTTAATTTATTTTTAATATTTCACAACTATAGGATTAGAACATTAGTATTTATTTACCTTTTCATTTTCACTAACATGAAAATTTAAGGGAAACACATTTGCTTCTGTGTACTGTCGTAGTAAACGTCCCTATGTTTGATTCTGGGAGACGTGGACCTCTGAAGTCAACGACCCCTGACCTTACAGCCCTTAGAGGGCAGCAGAGCAGAGACAGGAGTGGACTGTGTCCAGAGCTCAGGGTCTTAATCTCCAGGTGACCTGCTCATCACCATGAAGTAAAGGTTTTTCTCCAATAACCTCCCAGTGCAACCTGATGTGCAGACTTCGATTCTGTCCTTGGAAAAGCATTTGCCCATTATAGAAGTGAAAATTGGAAGTTTCTTGTCCAATTTATTTTACTTGTTATATTCTCAAATTGTTATTTATTAAAACTTTCATATCACGCTGAAAAGCACATCTAATTCAACAGTTTTTAACGGAATCCATATTGCATTTATTGACAGAAGGTGATTTTCACTGGAAATACACTAAGGTTTCTAGGCGTATTGAAATTCATTTCTGCCTTTGTTTTCTCCTTAAATCCTTGTATTTAGTTGTCACTTGTAAATGAAATTGGCTATTAATATCTTTAGCACAAAGTTATTAAGTAGAGAGTCCTCTGTTAAATCTCCTCTTAGGAAGAGGAAATGACTCAGACTAGTGATGTTGGAATGAAATAAAGACATGGTTTATTTTCCAATTTGCCTGTTATGCACTGACAATAAAACAGAACATTCTAGACTTGGTGATAAAAGAGAAACGAAAAATATTACAGTCTTAACCTGTCGACAGCAGTGAATTTATGGTTTTGACTCATCTTCAATTCTTTTAAAGCCAATAGTTATTTCAAATTATTTAATGAATGATTCTCATTTCATCACAAGAAAATACACAATTTCAATGTAATTTTCAAGTTTCCCAGATCGAAGGCCAGAATCAAAAGAAATTCAGTTAAGAAAGTTGGACATTTTAATTGACAAAACCAAGAGTAAACAAGGTAATGATAATTTGTTGTCAGAGTTAGCTTTGCCTCTCAGGAGAAGTTCACCTGTGTTTCGATAGGGTTTGTGTCTGGAGGAGGATGACAGGTGGTTGAAAACGTGCACCGACGAATCATTCTCCCATAGTTCAGAACGAAACCAAAGATCACAAAGAAATCACAACATACACGGCAAGATTATCCAAGGTGGTCCTATTTTAAGATTCTTTGAGCTGAACTACATACTCTTAACTTGATGCTCTTAAAGAGATGGTCTTTGCAGAGGCACTGACTTGACTTCTGTAAAAATACAAAATTGAAAAAGAAAAGTCAAATTGTGTCTGCATGTTTGATTGCCTATGAGGAAACTCAGAAGGAGATTCTATAAACTGAAGAAAGCCTAATGTGCCTTTTTCTGCTGATATTGTCTTGTTCCTTAGTTTTTATTATTGGACAGTTCTTCCTACGTTATTTTACTGGGGACTTCAGGCATTAGATTTTCTAGAAAAAAGTATTTGAAGAGCCACATAGTGCAAGTAATAAATTTGGTAAGTTCCTACATCCTCAGATTACAACATTGAATTAAGTGCATGATGTGATAATAATAAAAATATATTACACAATAAATTTAATGCTCTGGAATCACCCCCAAACCACTTCCTCCCCTGGTCCATGGAAAAATTGTCTTCCACCAAACTAGTTCCTGGTGCCCCAAAGTTTGGGGACTGCTGCTCCACCTTATGTTTTTAACAAATATTTCATTAAGGGTAATTTTGATTTGCTTATTAAGCACATATGCCAGGAACTGAGCTACCGACACAAACATGCCATCGTCGATGCTCAGAATCAATAGCAGTAATCTGTAGACTATTCTGCTGCCCTTTCCAGAAGGCAAAGGAATTGTCCTCGTTCAGTGACTGTGAGGAGTCTCCGTGGCTGAAACGGTTGTGACGGGTCGAAGTGTGGAGTAACACCCGCCTCTCCTTCCAGAGGAACTGGGCCAGCAGGGCATCATGATTTGAGTGAATGGTCTATGTTTGGTATTCCACATTTTTACAAAGAAAATTGTATTAATGTGATTCATAAACAGGGCCTAGGTTAACCTTAGCATTAATTTGTTTATCACATGGAGTCAGGAGAAAAAAATATGATATTTAATTTTAAAAAAACCTATTGACAAAATACATCCAACATCACTGTTCAAATTTTAATGTTTGAATATCACTGCTTTCCTAGCAGTGACTAGTGGATGGTATGTTTGTTCTGACTTACAAAACAGGCCACACTGAAACTTGGCACCAACTTCTGCAGGAGACACTGCGTATCATTTGCTTCTCTTTGATGCCCTGCACTACTAGCCCCATGGATCTTTCTCCATCATCTTTGTAGCTTGATTCAGGAGTCCAAGCATGAGAACTTCCTCATCTGCTAATCTTTCTCAGTTTCTCCAAACTAGAGAAAAGAACTGCTATTAAAATTCATAATGCTTTGTGTGAGATGCCTTAAATCCTTTGGAGTTTGTTATTTCCCTGAGCATGTGAATATCCTAACGCACATACATGACCATTCCTTTTCATTTCTGCACAAAGATCCTCTCATATTTGACAATCCAAGCCCAGTCCTAGGCACCACACATTGTATCTGTCAACTTTCCCTTTGTGGAGACAACATTTACAACTTAAAGGAGGAGTGGTTTAATCTGACTCACAGTTTTAATCTAACTCAGTGCATAGTTGACTAGGTCCAAGGCAGAAAGTTCATGGCAGGAGAAGGTGGAGGAAAGGTGCTTCTTTCTTGGCAGCCTGGAAGAAGCAAGAAGAGGGGGAGGGAAGGTGGGAGCAGAGGCAAGGGAGAGGAGTGAGAGGAAGCTCCCTTCAGAGGTGTGGCGTGACCAAGCTGCCCTAACAGCACGCGTAGATTCACCCCCTGATGAGCATAACTGCATCCCCATAACCCAAGCATGCTCCAAACATTCTACCTCTCAACACGTGAGACTTTAGGGGACATTTTATACCTAAATCAGAGCAGAGTGATGAGAAACTCATTTCCTTACTTACATTCACATGCAAATAAGTCATTCCAGGTGGGGAATGACTGTAAAACACAACAGTATTTCCTTAATTATCCAAAATCTAAGAATAAACGTTTAATTCCATTGATGACATTTCTGATGCTTGCAACAAACTGAAATAAGGTGTAAAATAGGACAGTTTTCACTGCCATTTGTAGCTTTTATCATTCTGGACACTTGGCAATTTCTCACAATGTTAGGAAAGCAAGAGTCTTCTGAGAATAGGTGTCTGATCAGGTGGAGTGAGGGGCAGAGAACCCTGTGACATGCAGAAGGCAGTGAATGCAATGCTAGCACTTTTTATTTAAAGAGAATTAAAAAATAACATACCAACAACAACATAGACAAGCACAAAGCAAAGCAAAAACAATAAAAATGAAACAGCGTTTCAAAACAAAATGACAGGAAGTAACAGTGGTTGTTGTATTATACATTGTTATTTCCAATGAAGTTGCTCAGATTACCAGATGTAAGAATGCAAGACTGATCAAACCATTAAAGAGAATTTAAAAAAGAAAAAAAAAAACATTGGAAATGAAACAACACTTCACCGGACAAGATGGCAAGGCTTCACCCATGGCTTTTATACTGCATATCGTTGTCTGCAGATTTATTGTTCAGACCACCAGATACAAGCTTGCAAAACTGCTCAAAAAATAAGCATTAACTCTTCTCTCCAACTGATCCTTAGACATCAGCAGTACAATGATCCCAGTCACCCATGTGTATATTTTCCCTTACTTCTTTCTTTCTTTTCTCCTTTCCTTCATCCCAGTTGTTGTTCATTCCTTTGAGCAATTTCTTTCCCTTTCATAGTATCTATTGTACATTTTGAATTTATTTACTCTTTCAGATTCCTACACTAGGGAGTCAATATGATATTTAAAATTGTCATAGCTAAATCTTGGAAACAATCCAAAGTGAAGAATGTAAAAAAAATGTGGTATTTTTATACAATGGAGTACTACTCAGCTATAGAAAAGATAAGCTTGAGGCTTTTATAGGTAAATGGATGCAACTAGAGACCGTACTCATAAGTGAAATAAATGCTATCATTTTAAAATTTGATTTGCATACGCAAAACACAGTAAGCAAGGAGATCAGAAAGTGGAAGTAGGGGTGGTCTCGAGTTGGAAGCTCTGTGCTCTCCTAGGAGCATCACATCACGCTTCTCTGCAGATGGTCAGAGGCCCAGGCTTCCCGGTTTTTCTGGGCTTGTGAACCATGGATCCGCTCATAGTTCCACGGGTGGATCAGCTGCCACCGTATTAAATATTTTAAGAGAAAAGGAAAATTTCAATTTAAAAATATCTCCTCACAGTCTTCATGGACCCTAGCAAAACAAAAAAAGGGAGTTCAGTGTGCTGCTGATTTAGTAGGAAAACTGACTGTTGACAGCAGTTCTGAAGACAGTGTAAGTCTCTGTCCAGATGGCCTGAAACAACCTTCATAAACTGGTCTTGGGCACGGAGCAGGAAGAAGTGCCTGCTGGATGTTGTTTGGAAGCCCCATGAGGTGAACAACTACCCACTCCTCACTCCCAGAGTAGTGTCTCCCAGGGCAGTACCAGGATGTGCTCGCAGGGGAGCTGGAGCTGTCCCACCCACGGGGTAGAGGCTACACAGACATGGGTGCTCTAGCAACGTCTCCACCTGAACCTGTCCCACTGGGGATCTGAAGCATGAATCGCGCCTGTATGGGGGAACCGTTGTGAGAGGAAGAGTGGGGTTTTCATACTCACGCAAGCAGGGGGTCACCTAAAGGCTGTGGTGGGTGGCTGAGGAGGGAACAAGCTAAACCCCAAGATCTTTTAGACCTCTACTCCTAGGAGTTGTAAAATCTCCCTGGTAAACCTCAGACCTCCTTGCAAAGAGGATACCAAGCCACGGAAATGGGAACAAAATGACAAAGGCTGGAGAAGACTCTCGCAGATTTGTCAAGTAGATACCAGAGAGATTTGCTGCTAGTGTCTTTTCAACAGACCCTAATACATAACTTCCAAATAAGTGAATAAATCCATGATCTGAAATTGTATTGGGATCCCAACAGTCTATGATACTTACTTATGTGGGTGTGCGTGTGCGTGTGTGTGTGCGTGCGCGTGCGTGCGTGTGCGTTGCTAGGGAGCAAACCAGAGCCATCCCCACTCCTCCCTACTGCACTCCATTCCTGTCTCTCTCTCTTTTATATCGGATAGTGTCTCACTAAGTCACTAGGTTGCCCAGGCTGGATTTGAACTTCTGATCCTCCCAGCTCAGACACCCAGGTGAGAGATGTGCAACACCACACTGGCTATTAGATGGTTAATCGTATGTGTCAGTTTGGCTGGATAGCGGGTGCCTAGGTGTTCTTCTAGGCACTATTCTGGGTATTTCTGTGAGGATATTGTTATGAGATAAAAATTTAAGTGGGTAGACTGAGTACAGCAGGTTTCCCTCTCCAAGGTAGGTAGGCTTCATTTACTGAGCTGAAAGGTCAAATAAAAAAGCTGACCCTTCTTCAGGAAGAGAGAATTCTTCCCATCTGACCAATTTTGAATTGGACATTGGGTTTTTCTTGCCTTTAGGTTCTAACTGAAACACTAGTTCTTTGTGAAAAGGATCTGCAGATCTTCAGATGCGAGCTACACTGTCACCGCTTCCAGGCGTCAGCCCTGGGGCTCAGTGCAACTACTGCCCATTGCTGGAGACGACAGCAGCACCCACGGTTTAAAGGACTGAGGCTTGATTTTGCTGATGTGTTAAGAGGATTCAGTGCATGATAAGCGGCCTCCAAGGCAGGAACTTTGTCGAGGAAGGGTGAAGCAAATCAAAGATGTTTAGTTCACAGTGACCTGGAAACAGCTTAGAGAAGAGCGCCAGACAGGAAAGACGAGGGAAGGAGACGGAACCCAAGGTTGTACCTCCACCGCCCACCCTGACACGCCCAGACCAGTGCTCTACCAACGCCCCAGGAGGTCCAAGGCCGATCAGTTTGCACCCGAGAGGTCGCATCAAAGATCTGGAGACCTAGGTATGGGACAGCATGCCTGATGCACTGTGTTCATTCCTTAAAACAAAGCCAGGCACCGACTTCTCCTTTTTATGTAAACATATACAGTCACGTACTTGTGCTTGCACAGACTTGGGTACATATGCTATCCGTTCTGAACCACTGGAGAATAGCGCTTTTTTCCCCAGGGCCAGGGTAACATGATTAGGAAATTTACAGGGTAGTTATCACTCAGCTCCTTGGGGACACCTGTATGTTTTCATTTGAGGGGAATCAGTTAAAAATAAATACTGATCACTCCACAGATTTGCTGTGATGAGGAGAGCAAAAGAGTAGTACTCTAGCAACCTGTAGGGCAAGGTCAAAGGTCAGCTTTAAACAATCCAAATAGAAAACAAAGCACTGCCGCCTGGAGACTAGTAGAACTCTTAGGCAAGGCATATGCAGCTGCGGAGAGAGAGAGCTGGGTGTCCATGAGTACCTCCAAGGCCCTACTTTATCTGTGTGGTCCCAGCTGGAAACCTTGCAGGGAACCCAGGAAGAGGCAGAGGAATTTGTCTACCAGGAGAGGGGACGGGGTGACGATACCAAAGGAATCTTGCCGTGAAACAGTGACCGTTACAGACACACGGCGATACAGTCACCAGCAGTCATTTATGTGTCCGTCTGCCACGGGGTAGGCAGGAAAAACAAATGTACCCTAGAAATTAATTCTCTGCATGTGTGTGCGCATGCGTGTCTGTGAGTGTGTGTGTGTGTGAGTGTGTGAGTGTGTGTGTGTGTGTGTGTGTGTGTTTCCTGTTTAGATATCAGAAGGAGACCTGGGAGAATTTTGTGAGAAGAAGACTCCCAAATGCTGTTAACTCAGGAAGCAAACTAGCAAAGGCTAGAACATAGAGGAATCCTCCCCTGTGCTTGCTTGGGTCCTTTGAACAATGAGAAAGACACTGGAGGGAGAATTAATCTTATTTACTAGGATAAAACTTTAATTAAATTTGACAGAATGATACTCATGGTTATTGTAGAAGAAAACTGTTAACCCGAACTTGTGATCTGCCCTTTATACTCGCCAATCCTTTGTTGCTGTATGAAAAAGTACTTCTCATTGACCCATAATCACATGACCTTAGATATGCTTCTCATAATGATGTACTGAAGAACTTTGTTGGACTCTTTGATACTTTATGTCGTGGAAAAGGTTGGAAGACTTTAATAATAGATGAAGAGAGAGAAATAGGCAGGGAGAGAGACTGAGCGAGAGACAGAGAGAGAGAGACAGAGAGACAGAGCGACAGAAAGAAAAGAGAGACTGACTAAGGCTGACCCACGTCATTCAGGGTGATCAAGACAGTCTGGATGTTAATTTAATCAGCAGAGCATCTTCAGAGGAATACAATGGTGCTTGACAGGTATCTGGGCACAATAGCAGTCGAGTTGATACACACGATTCCCCATGATGGAACCTGTCAACACACACCAGCTGGGTCAGTCTTTGCTTTCTTGATGCTGAAACTGAAGAATACAGAATCTGGAGTGTTACTGCAAAGCACATTATTTGCTTCATCTTTTCTGCAGGTCTGTGGTAGTAGCACAGGAAGGGTGGTGGGCCAAGTCTCTGCAGCAAGCCTGCCTCTGGTTATGTGAACTGATTTTTGTCTGCTTGACAATGTCTGCAGAGAAGATGGAGATATTTACCAGGAGCTCAAGACTTATGTTAGCAAACTGGTTTTAAGACCTTATCTTAATGACTTTCTTATCACTTGCACAAAAGGGTCTTATGATCACACCTGAAGGGGTGAAGTATAAATTCCTGGCCGAATATGTCTAATGTGAAGACAACTAGCTTTTGGGTCAGGCATACAGATTTTCTGCAAGACAAATCTTGAAAGCAGGCCAGCACCTGCAAATCCGTGAGATATTTGCGGGGAGTCCTGTTAGAGCTCTCAGGGCCCGGGAGAAGCAGGGCAGGCCTTGCACCCATGACATGTCTGTCACTCCGGCCTGAGGAAGCGCACAGGAAAGACGTGTCTCACAGCCACTAAGAGGAAAACCAGGGATGTAGGAGAGCATCCTAGCTTAACTACTTACAGCCATTCAGCTCAGTTCCAAGGGCAAAAACACATCTCCTAAAAGCTTTCATTGGATTTAACAGAATGAAATTCATGCTTGAAGCAAATTTTTAATCTAGAACTTGTGATCTGTCATTGTTATTTTCCAATCCTTTGTTGCTTTATAACAAAGAGCACTTCCCGTGTTCCCATAATCACAGGACCTTAGAGCTGCTTCCCAGAAATGTCTATGAAACAACTTTATTGGGTTATGTGATGGATCATGTCATGGAAAACACCTGAGGACACTGTGACAGATGGCAGCATTCTGACCTTGACTTCTGAGAGAGCTTTAGAGTGAAAAATGACATTGGCTTTGGTTCCATGTACCTGTCCACAATCCCTTCAACTGAATTCGACATGATTATTCTAGATTCAGGAGCTGCTTATAAGCAGTTTTTGACCTTATTTCCCTATTCTCTTCTTTGCATTATATTTATTTCTAATCTTTTTAAAAATTTTGCAATTTATATGCAGACATAGTCACGTTTCTGCTCCACAGTTTTAGGAGGTGTTTCACATACGTTGATTTGTCAACAGCTCAGGAAAGGTGCAGAGCAGTTTCAATCCCCCAAATTTCTTGTGAAGCCCCTGTGCACATGGACCCTGTCCCCAGCCCTGCCAACCAGCAGTCTGCTCTGGTTCAGTGTTTTTTTTTTCCCATTATGCAATTGTTTTTCTTTTGTGCTTCTTAAAATTCTTCTAAATATAGATAGAATAAGAATACCAAACACATGAAAATAATCTCAAGGAGGGGGCGTGTTTACAGGCAGTTGAGGTGAAATTCATTTTACTTGTCAAAAACAGGAAGTATAAGCTGAGTAGATATCAGTACTGAATTTCCAATTTCAATGCTTGATTGGATTTCTTGTCAAAATAAGCACACAATCTTGTGACCATATTTAATCACCTCCAAGGTTTTATAGACAGTGTAAAGTTCCTTTTTAGAAATTTCCTTTTGAGGTAATAACAGATCCACATCCAGTTGTGGGTAATAAGACAGAGACAGGTGTACATACGTGTGCGACAGAAATGGTACAAGAACATGAAATAACTGTCATGGGCTAAATTTACCAGATACAACCCGAATATAAATAGATACTAAGCGGCTCTGAGAGGACATTTTACAAAGTTATCATGGAAAACCCTCAGGTTCTGAATAAGATTCTTTGCTGAGTGTTTTTACCATGAAGATGGAATTGATGCGGGCAAGTGTCCTCTAGACGGAGACGACAGCGTAGCTGTCCTCTATCCATCTTCTTTCTCCTGTTCCTTATTCTGTTCTGGTTCAGTTTTAGTTCTGTTTCTATTTAATATTAATGGACTTCTACCTACTAAACCATTCCTTGCATTCCTGTGACGAGTTACACGTGGTAGTGGAGTATGATCCTTTATTAATTTAATTTGGCTCAGTTTATTAATACTGTGTTTAAGAGAGACCTGTATGTTTAAGACATACAGGAGAGACATTGGTCTGCAGGTTTTATGGGATACTTTGCTCTGTTTTGGAAAAGCATAGAAATAATTATTAATTAGACTTTAGTTTTTTTTTGGTAAAATTTACCATTGATACCATATGGGTCAGTGTATTCTATTTTGGCAAAATATTTAATTGTTCAATCAATGCTCTGGCATCTTCTAGATTTATTTCGATTTTCTACTTTTCCTTGAGTCAGGTTTATCGGTTTGTATCCTTCTTGACACTTATTTTTTAGCTATCTAAATTCTTGCATATAACTGTCCTTGTCATTTCTCCATAATTTTAAACAATATTTTCTGGGTGACTGGTGTTAAAGAACCTCTTTCATTGGTGAGTTTAATCACTTAAGTCTGTTTCTCTCTCTCTCATTTTTTATCCCTTTAGCTGAAATTTTGGCAATTTTGTCTCTTGTCAAAGATGGACTTTGTCCTTTGTTAGTTTCCTCCCTATTTCTTTGCTCCTGAAATGAGAATGAATTTTTACTCCAATTCTTGCTGTTTCTTTCTTTTTTTTTTTTTTATTTTAGAAACATAAAAGTACAAAAACATATTGACAAACAGACACCCATTATCATAGAAAATAGTACAATCACAACTAATCTATAGACAAGGTGATATGGTCTCAACAGTAGTTGTTGCTTGCTATTTCTTTCCTTGGCATGTTTGTGCTTAATTTGTCAGGGTCTCAAGGGGGAGCTGTAAGTGACGGATGCTACGTCTTCCGTCGTTCTCAATACTGTTCTCAGTGTCATAAATTTGCCCTGATAAACTCACTCTCTTCCTTTAGCTGAGTGCAGCTTGCATTTTCCCTGATCCATCTTTTTCTCACAATGTTTTCTAATTTCACATAAGACTTCTCTGAATGTTTTGTAGCTCAAGGTAAAATTATTTAGTGTGTACATATTTGTGTATTTCCCATACTTCCTTTGATATTTATTTTTTATCTCATTCACTTTTCATCAGGGAATACATTTGTATTTAAATATATTTACTGACACTCAGTTTCCTGCTGGCACCTCATCCGGCCTCTTTGACACCATGGAGGTGGTGACTGTGCTGACCCTGAGTCCAAACCACAGGGAAGCAGGGTGAAGATCCAGAGACTGACTGGCCTTTGTGCCACCCTCAACTGGTCAGTGTTATAAGTCTACGGTGGAGGCCAAGGCCCCCACGATCCCTCCAAGCACGAGGGTGGGGGAAGCTGAATGATGAGCAGGCCCCACATCCAAAGCTTTGCTCAGACTCATCCCTGCCAGGTGAGGATGGAGACGCAGTGCTGCTGGATACTGCCAAACTACCATGCCAGGTACTTTGAGCTCTGTCTGCCTCTGAGAGCAGGAGATGCAGGGTCAGGTGGCCACCAAGCCTGGCTGATGTGACCGAAATAGGAGAGCCAGAGAGCCAGAGAAAGGTGCCTGCCTGCCTGGCCTACTGCTGCTACCACAGGGGAGACGCGAATGCTGCCTCTGGCTTTTGTGGACCAAAGCTAGCACTGTGCTCACCTCCACTGAGGTTGTGGTAGTATAGGGGAAATCTGAGGACCTGCCACATTTCCATTGACGTCTGCTGGAATAAGGTGGGTTTTTCCAAAAATCGTTTCTATTTGGTGAGTCCTCCTCTCTCCTGACCCTTTGGTGAGTGTCAACAGGGTTTTCCTGGAGTAGGTTCTCTTTATGCCTGTTGATGATTCCAAGTTTAAAACTTCTGCAGTTTCCCTTCTGGGCTGGGGGAAGGGATAGGGAAACTCAGAAGACTCATCTTTGCCCAGTTCCTCATCTCCTGGGACACCTGGGGGGCCTCCTCCCTTTGACTGTGCTGGGTCCTCCGGGGTTGTTCATTATGTTGTATGCAGGTGGTTTTAGTGGTAAGAGGGGAAACTGAAAGACATTCTCTTTGCTAGAGCTCGACTCACCTGCCATCTGTCATCACGAGTGCTGTGACACTGTGACCTCCCTACATTTTTTGCCTCCACCAGCTCTGACGCTGGAGCAGGGAGTGACAGTTGCCATGGTAAGTGTGGAAAAGATCTTGAGGGAGAGGAGAGCAGACAGCCTGGCCTCCTCAGGGGGTTTCCACTGAGCTGAGACTTAATTATAAGATGTGGTTGAAGTCATGAATTACAGGACAGTGGACAGTTCTGTTAATGAATTGAAACAGTCGTGATGTACAGGTTGATAGGAGATTGACTATCAGCCAAATTGGCAATGAAGTAATGAGATGTGCTTGAACATTTCCTGAGGCAGGCAAAGATTATCCCCAGTGAATGCAACTTAAGGTGCCAGAAGAGAGAAAGGGCAAGCTTTACAACTGGGTGGTGAGTGGATCACATTCAACAAAACATTTGTGAATTGTTAAACAACTCAGCTGGATGGCAAAAGAGAACACGGCATGACATCATTGTATAAAGAAGAACAATTTTAACATTAAACCTAATCACTTGTTTCCGGAACACTAAATATTCCATTAATATGTCGAGAACACAGAACAACATGAACAGGACACATTCCAAGCACTAACCAGCTGCTGCAGTTTAGAGTGGGTGGGTTCCTCAGAGGCCTCTTTTGCCCCTCCGCGGGGCTCCTGCAGGCGATCCCGTGTGGAACAGGGCTGACTGCTGGGAGGAGGCTGGGTCCAGTCAGAAGAGGCCCTCAGCTGAGAGGACCCGGGCGGCCGCATCCGCCTCCTGCTCGTCCTCATCTCTGCTTCTCGGCGCCTGACTCAGCTGACCTGCACTGCCGCGGCCTGGGCCACAACTGCTCTGCCCTGAAGCCGGCTGAAGCGAACTGCAGGGTGGAGCCGAAAGTAAACCTGCCCTCAGGAGGCTCCGGGACGGCGCCCCAGCGGGGAGAAAGTGACGAACGCGTCAGCGCAAAATGCAGAGCGTGAACTCCAGTTATTCATCCCGCTTGGTGTTTCGTGTTTCCATTACGGGTTAGGTATTCGAGGACTTTGTTTCAAACTGGAGATTAGTGGAGGTGTATCACTCAGGACCTCTTAGAGACTTCGAAACATGAGTAACGAAAACAACCGTGCCGGGTGCATTGCTCCCTCCGGAGCCTGCGGGAATTTAGATACGTTTTGCTGCGGCCTCCGTGACATCTGTGCACTCTGGATTTTGCCCTAAACTCTGGACGTGCAGAGTCCGGTGACTGTGTCCTTAGGCTGTGTTGACTTTATCCATGCAATTTTACTTTTCTGCTTTGTTTCTGGTCCCAAGAACTGAACTCAGGACCTTACACGTCCCAAGCAGGTGCTTGTGCTGCTGGCCCACTTTTCCATTTCTTGCAGCCTGCGTTTTCAAGTGCAACACAGAGAATTGCAATTTTCCGTGACAGCCTTTTATTTTATAATATTTATTTTTTAATTGTATATAAAATATGCTATTTTTTACAGGTTTACAATTGTATATATTATTTTGTGTTCACTAAAATGAAAATTTGAGAAAAACAACCTGTGTAAGATCAACAAATGAGAATTAAAAATGATTTTCTTAAGGAAAATTGAATAATCTGTATTTTATTTTTTTATTTTCAAAATAAAAGAACAAAACCATATGAACAAACAGACATCCATTTACAAAACAGCACAAGCACAAATACACACAATGGGGCTGGGGATATACCTCAGTGGAATAAGCGCTTGCCTAGCAAGCGCAGGGTCCTGAGTTCAATCCCCAGTACCGGAAAAAAAAAAAAAAAAAAAAAAACACAAATACACGCAATGCCAGATAGCAGACAAGGTGGCAGGAAATTAGCATTGGTAACAATTAACAGACGTAACAGTTAGTTGTTACCACTTTGAAGATAACAATTACCATGCTGATATCTTCAAAGTGGTTACTCAGGAAAACAAATACAGATGCACAAAATTGGTCAAATAATTCATTCATTCCTTTCAATAAAGCAATAGAAGCCAGTAGTACAACTATGCTAGCTAGCTGTGTGCATGCATGCATACATGATTTCCCCTTCTTTCTTTTCCTTGTATTTTATATATGTATATAATATTGAATACAGCCACATCTTAATTAATATATCTGTACTTCCATGTGGTATGAGAGAGTAACTATAGTCTCGTATTTATCTAAGATGGTTTTCAAAAGGTAAATTTTCTCACTTTGACCATTAAGCTGGAATTTATGACCGAGTCTTGCCACTGTCCGACTGATAACCCAGAGGTCCTCTGAAACAGGAGATGGGGCCACCGCACCTGGACCCTGAACTGCGCCTGCCACACTCGGAGCTTGTACTCTCACCGGAGCCAGGCTGGTGTGGTAGGAATTTGCACCTGTTCTCTTACATCTTTTACCCGTGCACATCTGTGTTCCTTAGCATCGATGGTCCCACACACGAGTATTGTTCTGGGATTGTTAGCTCTACAGATAGCAACTTACTCATTTTAAAATTATTATCATTGTATTACATACTGTATTTTCTAATTCTCATTTCACACAATGAAGGCATCTGTAAATACCATGCAGGAAATCTACTTTTTTCCTATGTGTTTCTAAGCATAATGAGGCCTGTTTCTTTCCAAGGCTATACAGATATTTGCCATGTAATTATTTTCTTCCTATAGCTTTATGCCTATGTACATTACATAAAATAAGATATTTCTATTACTTCACCTTTACAATGCTACTTATTGTCTATTGGCTAAATTGGAAAAAGAAAGCAGTGAATTTGATATTTGCTGCTGGTTTTTGGTTGTGCTCTCGTACTTTTTGTCATTGTGTATCTAAGCAGTTTCTGTCTCATGCTATACGGCATGTAGTTAAAGTTCACAAATGGTATCACTTCGTTGTAGCTAAGCCTTTATATTAAGATAACAATTTACACATCTTTCAAGCTTTTCTTTCTTGAACACTACTTGGATTTACATACTTTCCTAACTTTCACTGGAAAGACAATTCAAAACCAAAATTTGATGAGCCTGGCTTGTTTTCAGGTGTCAAATGTCAGTTAAAGGTCTCTGACAAGGAGCTGATCTCTGTTTAGATGGCAAAGCCGTCCTGTGTTTATCCTGTTTATGTTTTCTTGCCACTTCACAGGAGCTACTTGAGATAAATGTCCCATAGATTTTCAGGGAAAGACCAATGTTTACAAAATGCACGAGGGCATCAGAGCATCAGATGAGTTAATTGTTGCTAGGTACAGACTTAGCAGCTAATTTCTCAGATGTGCATTGTTTTGAAGATTTAAAAAAAAGTAAATGGGATGTGCACCCATGACATGATGAAGCCCCCACACTTTACTTACAGGTTCACTGTTCATCCCCTTCGCTGGGCATCGCACCTTCCAGTCTCTGCACAGCCGCAAACCCATGGGATTTTTAAGCAATAGAACTCATGGTACTGGTCAGCTTTCCTGTGGCTGGGACCAAGCACCCGAAATTCACAACTGAATGAAGTTGCTCATTTTACCCACAGTTTTGGAGTTGTCAGTGCATGGTCTACTGCGTCCCTTGCAGACACGTCATGGTGCATGGGTGCACGTAACCTGCATTGTCAAGTACAACTCAGAGAATCACAATTTTCCAAAAGAGCCCTTTATTTTATAATAAATTATTTATTTTTTAATTGTAGGAAGACGCTTGCTGGATGATGCCCAGGAAGTGGAGCCAGGGTGCAGCTTCTGACAGGAAGGGGCAGGGAGCAGATACAGACCCGAGGTCACACCTGCACGACCCACGCAGACACACCCTGAAGTGTGTGTTGCTATTCCCCAGGCAGCTCCCAAGCCAATCAAGTGGAAAATTAAGCTTACCAAATACACTTTTCTGTGGAAGATTGGGTCAGCACAAAGCAGCACCAAAACTGCTCAGGGGCACTTTTTCTGGCCCACAAGTGTCACCTGTTACTCTTGTTTGTTCTTGAGGCACCTCCTAGGAGACATTGCTCCACTTTGTGGGGAGAAAGTTGGAACTCATTTTCATGATGGAATAAATAAAGCATAATTACAAGGGAAAGTCATTTTAGCAAAATCATGTGTTATAATCAGGCAGTGAACAAGTATTTATGGAACAACTTTTATAGACTGAGAAGAGTTTGGATTCAATGATGGAACAAGGTGCCTGCTTTCCTTAAAGGAAATGTGACTTAACACAGTGAAATCTCAGTGCATAACAATGAAGACACTTTAAATTGAAAAGTGTTATCATAAGTGTAGGAAAAATCAGATGATAGCAAAAATATTGTGCTCAAAGTCATGTTCAAACTCTTCCCAAAGGGACAGTATCTGAGCTGGACGCTAATCCAACACACTCACAGGGGAATATAGATTGTTGAGCGGTTATCTGTGATTTCAGACTCTGTGTTGGAGAAATCTTCTGAGGGTTTCATTTTTGCCAAGAGAGAGCCTCATGACACTCACGTGATGAGACCAGAACCTTCCCAGGACGTGACTGCTCCTTCTTATTTAGTTCTTTGGCAGAATAAAAAATGTAAACAACATTTTGACATAGGCCTATCCTTTACATCAAGAGAAATGAGACTGCAAGCTTCAGCTACATTTGAAGATTTCAGCTAATATGAAGATCCATTAAGTTTCATCTTCAATCAGTTATTCTAAAAGTGCCATTTCATGTCATCAAAAAAATCAGCCCATGTGACCAGACAGTCCACCTTTCATCAGTAAGGTAGTTCAAACATTTAAAGTCTCCATATCCACAGTGTGCCTGAGAGGTAGAGGTGATAAAACTACTCGCATATTTCTAGTTTCTGGAGGAGGTACCGGCACTGGCAGTCACATGCCGGGTCATCCTGGATCAGAACAAAGAGAATAACTGCCTCGTGTCCTTTTCACACCTGGGTCCTGGACGCAGCAACCAGAACAGGGATACAAAATACAAGACTCCACCAAGGAGGCTGATCGTGGATGGTTCCCATCGTCCATCTCGTTCTCCCAGCTTCTCTTTTCTATAACACTGGAGTCACAGTAATGGAGACTGACCCACGAAGCAGCGATATCGAATCTCTCACTACCATAAAAGTCAGCTCATAGAAAGATAACAGGGCAGAAAATTGCATCGGAGCACAAGGAGACGCAGAACAGGAAGTAAGAAAATAGGCCCAGGGAGCCAGATGCTCAGGAGGGCCGGGCAGGAGGTCAGCCCAGAGAAGGGCAGAGCTCGGGGCTGCAGCTGGGTGGAGCGGCCGAGGGACTAGACGCGGTTCCCAGAGTCCTCGTCACCACAGAGGCCGTGGAGGGAGACACACAGCGCCGTGCCCGGTTCGCTCCTTGTAGATTTGTGTTTGCATCGTCACAGCTCTTAGGGGCTGAACTTGGTCCTGCTGAAATTCATATGCTCAAGTCTAATTCCTAGGACCTCAGCAGGTGGTATTGGGGTTTTATGAAGGTAATTAAATTAAGGTTATGCAAGGGGCCATAATCCAACACCACTTGCTCTCCTATAAGAATAGGATATCAGGACATCAGTACTCAGAGAGGGATGACCCTGTGAGGACACGGGGAAAAATGGCTCCCTACAGTAAGAGGAGGGAAATCTCCAGAAATCAGCCACAGGAACACTGCGTCTCAGACTTCTTTCCACAGCTGTCCTGAAAGAAATGTCTGCTGTGTGGCCACCCTGCTGATGACGGGGTTTTGTTAAAGCACCCTTGGCATACTAACCACAGCCCTTCTTAAAATTTAAATTGTGGATCATGATTTCCTTATATGATCTTTATAATGCATAGCCATGTCTAATATTTATGATCAGAACTTAGCTACAATTAAGGAAGGAATATCATTAAAATAATGCTTTCTTGAGAATTACATACTGGATAAGGAATTGGATGGTCTACAACTATTCTGTGGAAATTCTGTAGCATGTTTTTACCCAGAGACCTAGCTTTTCTGTACATGTTGCTTACAGCTGTCTGATCTTAATGATTTCATTTCATGTCAGCTTTGACTCAGCCTCCGCAGAACTATGAAAATAATAATCCAGTGGCTTTTGAGGCCCTAAGGTCTTTTAACTGTGGATTTACCTAGGAAAATCAGAAAAATGCATGTCACGGTTCTGCTGTGCGAGTTGCCCTCCTAGCCAAAGGCAAATGAGTGCACATGAGCAAAACAGCTACAACATAAGAAGGCTGATCATTATTGCTTGAAGGGTAAGTGCTGCTTCTTAAATTAAAAGCAAGCAAGCAAACCAATGCTTTATAAATTTGCAAAGAATAAATTGCTACTAATCTAAGAAAAATTATGATGGCTAAAAATGTTCAATTGTGTTCCCCTGGTTAGAAGAATCTGAGGGTGAGCTGACTGGTTTGTGACATTGAGACTGGCTACCCAGCCACTATCACATCCCCATTCTATGCAGTAAACCCCTCTAAACACTGTGGAACCCATATCTTTGGCATGGCTACACCCAAAACATCAGCAAAATCGGGAAGGTAGGCATAAGCAGACCACTTTGGAGAGGATGTTAAGAATAGCAAAATCTGTTGCTGAGTTCAATATTTTTCAAGTCCTTATAGAATATTTTGGCTTAACTGTGAGTTTCAGGATATCAGAGCTCTGGTTGATGCAAGCAGATGGCTGCCTTTTGTGACTCTCATTTCTTCAAACTAACAAAATGGGAAACATTCTCTGCTGATGCATTTTGCTGAAACCCTGAGTCAGCTGACATCCCTGCAATGATAATGCTCTGTGCATAGCAGGCCAGCCACGTACAGCAGATGTCCCATCTCCGTGGGTGATGGAGAAGGCGTACAAACCACCCTACTCACCAACACAGAGTTCCCCAGCCCTCTACCTTCTAAACTACTTTATGCAGACTGAAGCCCCCAAACCTATGAAGCCTTGGATTTTCTGAGTCATGGTTTTGGATTTCGATATGGCCAGTTGTGTGCTGCTTACTTGGAAACTCCTGCAGGGGACTCTATCAGATAGAGACAGAGGAACTTCCAGTCACAAAGTTGTGCTTTGGTTTCCTTCATTGTTGACCATAGGGGGAAATTTGATTTGATTTTTGTCCAACTCAGTTTGCCACCAGAATTGAGGAAAGAATTAAGTTTGTGAACCAAGGCTCCACTGTCCACATAAAGTTACATCACAACCACCTAGGAGTCATCTAGAGCTATTTTCAAGCTAGTACCCATACTGTAGGTAAAAGCAGAATATTGTAATAGTTGGCACTGATACCTATATTAGAAACCCCATAGAACCACACATATGACAACATTTACATAACAAGGCACAACAGTAATCAGAAGCTCAAAGGGAAGGCAAGGCACAAAGTGACGACACAGGCAGGTGCACTGGGACGTCAGTCCAGTACGAATGAAGGGAGCATTAAGTGATTCTACTACATTGTAATTTATATAATGTTCTTAAAACAATTTCACTTTATTCATAATTGTCATTTTACAAGAAAGGAAGCTCAGACTTGTACGAGTTCAAATGTATTGCCCAAATGTATTTATTAAGATTATTAAATCAGAATAAAGTCCATGTCCATGAGGCTGCAATCCAATTTTGTTACTTTGGAAAATGTAAGTAAGGGAAGCTGGGCCCTGGGGATGTGGGCTTACACAGCCAGTGCTGGGCTCACAGAGTAATCAGCAAGACCAGCAACATGGACATGTCTGCAGCAGCAATGAGGAGCCAGCAGTGGGCTCTGGAGAACTCCAGCAACAGAATACCAGTTCCAGCCCCTGCATCCAGGGGCCAAGATCAGCTCCATACCTAGCACAATGCCCACGGCAAACTTGGCTGGAGGACACAGCACATCTCTGGGTCTGGCATGGACACTACCGCAGAACTGTGCACACCAGAGGTATTTACTGGTGTTATTCTCCCTTGTTTGTCTGATTGCTGTCCCTTTCCCGTCTTGTTGGAAGTAATCTTGTTTTGTCTCGTTTTTTGTGTTACTTTTGTTTGGAGTTTTTTTTTTCTTTTCTCATTCTCAGGCCCTATTGTTTCTTGCCTTCTTTTTCTCCTTTCTTTTCCACTGTCCTTTTCTTTCTTTTTTCTTCTTTCTCTGTTTGTGTTTCTCACTTACCTTTTTTGTGTTCTTCTATTGATCCTCTTCCTCTCTTTCCTTGACTACTTTTTCAATTTAAACATTCACGTGAGTAAATATTGTCTCTTCCCTTTCTGATTACTCCTTGTCATTGTATTTCATTCTTTCACTGTTGCGTCTTCCAGTTTCCCAAAACATAGATGATCATCCTTCGACATCCAGCCTTGACTCTACCACATGTGATATCACTCATCACTTTATTCTACCCCCTACCCAGGAACCCCTACCCACCACAAAAGGGTGAAAGCACTCCACTAACGGGAAAATCACTGCATGCAGCTATGCTCTGTGCATAGAAGGCCAGCCACGTACAGCAAATCTCCCATCACCGTGAAAATAATGGGCCTGTTTGATTTTCTTATATAACTTTAGAGTTTCTACCTGTGGTTGAAGGTACCGGGCTAATGGTGATCATAGTTTGCCAGTCATTAAGATGTACTCCAAACTATTGTTATTACTACCTGTACTACGTTAGTCAGGATGCCACACATGTTATAATCATTTTTCATCCTCTGTATGATAACACTGAGATTGTATGGGTCACAGTCACAACCACAACCAAGTACGAAAGGACTGGGTGCTGAGCCAAATAGTAACTTTGCATCCTTTACAAATTGAGAAGGTAGGTTCTTGGGATAGTTGTAAAAAACCACCTACCTCTAAAGGACATCCCTACAGAGCAGACATTTCTAAGGTAAGGCTAAATTCTAGTGATAAATCCATTGTACAAAATCAGCAAGCATTACCGTAGAAAACAAAATAAAATAAAAGAGAGAACACAGAAAATGACAAGACACAGAAGAAAAATGCAGCAATGAGACAGACAAAATTGGAAGTCAAACACTGAAACTTTCTGAAATGATTGAACAGAAGTGAGAAAAAACAAATGGAAAAGACTATACAGAAAATAATCTCCCAGGTAAAAGAAAGAAATTACACTTAAAAATCAAAGATACCAGAGAAGACACAGATAAAAGAACAGAAGAATATACAATGATGCTTGAAACAAAAAATGCACAAGAAAGAAATGGAATCCATGAAACAGATCTAAACAGAAATCCAAGAGATTAAAACCTCCATTGAAAGTTTATGCAACAGACTGAATAAAGCAGAGGATAGAATTACAGACCTTAAAGACAGAATTTGAGCTAGTGATCATGAAAGGAAAGATAACTTAAAAGTAATAAGAGACCATGAAAAATTAATCCACAGCTACAAAATGATGCAAAGAAGAATAACATAAGATTGATTGGGGTCAATAAGAAAGCTTGAGACAATACAAATGCCATAAAAATTCTTCACACAGATAATGGCAGAACATTTCCCAAGTGTAGATAAAGACTTTGACATGCAAATGAAGCATGCAGAATTTCAAGCAGCCATGACCAAAATAAAACTACACAAAATATGTAATAGTCAAGATTCCAGAAATTCAGCATGAGGACAGAATATAAAAGCTGTTATAGAAAATAAACAGATCACCTATAAAGGAAAGCTCATCAGAATCACTGTAGACTGTTCAACTCAAAGCCTCAAGTCAAGAAGAGTTTGGAGTGAAATATTTCAAGTCCTGAAAGAAAACAACTTCCAACCCAGGTTAAGGAACCCCACAAAACTATCTTTCAAAAGTAATGGAGAGGGGTTGTGGATATAACTCAGTGGAATAAGTGCTTGCCTGGCAAGCAATAGGTCCTGATTTCCATCCCTGATACCACAAAAAAAATTAATGGAGATATTAAATACTTCTATGACAAAGAACAATTGAAGAAATTCATGACCATCACACCAACCCCACAAAAAATACGGAAAGATATTCTAGACAAAGACAGAAATGACCAAACTTCCAAGAACAACAGAAAGAAGCCACCAGGAAGGGCAAGCAATTAAACAAAAGAGAAAAGCAGGGAACCAACAGCAGGAAAATTCCATGACCAAATAAGCCAATACATATCAGTTATGACCATCAATGTAAATGGCCTCATTTCACCAATTTAAAGAAAGAGACTGGTAAAATAGACCAAGAAACAAGATCCAATAATATGCTCTACACAAGAAACACAATTAACTCAAAATAAATTTGTAGATTGAAAATCAAAGCATGGAAAACAATCTTCCATTCAATGAGAACCCAGAAAAAAGCAGGAGTAGTTATTATGTTTTCAGACAATGTGAACTGCAAACCAAGAATGGTCAAGAGAGATAAAGAAGGTCACTACATACTTGCTATTGGAAAACTTCAAGAGAGGAAGAGTTAATAATCATAAATATGTATGCACCAAATATAGGAGCACACAACTATATAAGAAAGTTAATAGACATGAAAAATCAAATAAGCATTGACAAAATTGTAACAAGAGACATTAATATCCCATTGTCACAAAGAGATAGATCAATTATACAAAAAAATCAGCAAAGAAATATCAGAAATGAACCAAACCTGTAAACAAATGGACTTAGTAGACATTTTCAGTGTTCCACCCAACATCATCAGAATAAACATTCTTCTCAGCTGCCTATGGGACTTTCTTTAAAATAGACCATATAATAGCCCATAGAACAACTTGAAATAGATGAAAAGGAGTTGAAATTATTCCATGCTTACTATCTAACTATAATGCAATGAAATTTGAAATTAATGGCAGAATAAATGCAAAAACTCCATAAACACATGGAAATTAAACAACACCCTCCTAAATAATCAACGGTCCATAGATGAAATTAAAGACAAAATTAAGCAACATCTACAACTAAATATGGTAAGGGATACAACATATGGAACATACAAATGCAATGAAAGCAGTCCCAAGAGGGAAATTTATGGTTGCGAATACTCTAATCAGGAACACAGAATGCATACAACTAAACAACATTATGTTGCACCTCAAGGTTCTAGAAAAAGAAGAGAAAGATAAGCCCAAAGCCCTACAAGGGAGGAAATTACAAAGATCAGAGCAAAAATTAATGGAATGGAGACTAAGTAAATAATACAAATAAATAATGAATTGAAAAGATGCTTCTTTGAAAGAATAAATAAAATTGATAAAATGCTAGCCAACTTTATCCAAAAAAAGGAAAGAAAAGACTCACATTTATGAATTGAAAAATAAAAAGGCTGAAATTATTACAGATTGTGTGGATATACAGATGAGCATCAATACCTACTTCAAAATCTTTACTCTCACAGGATGGAAAACACAGAAGAAATGGAGAGATTCCTAAATACAGATGAATTACCAAAGTTAAATCCAGAAGATATAACAATTCTGAATAACCCAATATCAGTTAATGATATTGAAATGTAACCAAAAACTTATCAAAAAAGAAAATCCTAGGTCCTGGTGGATTAACTGTTGAAATCTATAAGAAATTTAGAGAAGATTTAATGCTAATATTCCACAAATTCTTTAATGAAATTGATAGGGAAGCCATTCTGGGAGGCAAGTATTTCCCTGATACTAAAACCAGAGAAAAACCCAGCCAAAAAAGAGAACTACAGGCCAATCGACCTAATAAATATAGGTGCAAAAAAATTCAATAAGATACTAGCAAACAGAAGGCAGAAAATCATCAAGAACATTATATACCATAACTAAGTGGAGTTCATCTCAGGAATGCAGGGATGGTCCAACATATGCAAATCAATAAATTTAAATGCACCATATCAACAGAGCCAAAGGCAAAAATGACCTGATCATCTCAATAGATGTAGAAAAACTTCTGAAAAAGTCCAACACTCATTCACGATAAAAACCCTACAGAAATTTGGAATAGATGGAATTTACCTCAATCTGATAAAACCCATCTATGACAAATTAACAGCCAACATCATATTACATGGTCAAAAACAGAAAGCTTTCACTTGAAAATCAGGAAAAAGACAAGGATGTCTGCTGTCACCACTCCTATTCAACACAGTTATGGAAGAACTAGCCAGAGCAATTAGACAAGAGAGAGAAATAAAAGGAATAAGGATAGGAAAGGGAGAAGTGAAATTATCATAATTCCCAGATGATGTGATACTCTACATAGAAGACCTCAAAGACTCCACCAAAACACTAGTAGAATTAATAATTAAATTCAGTATTGTAGCTGGGTACAAAGTCAACATTCATAAATCAATAATATTTGTGTACACAAACAACAAACATACTGAGAGAGAAATGAGGGAAATCACACCCTTCACAATAGCATCTAAACAAAAGAAATACTTAGGCATCAATCTAACAAATGAAGTAAAAGACCTATCCACTGAAAATTACAGTACTCTAAAACAGGAGATTGAAGAGGATTTGAGATAATGGAAAGATATTCCTTGTTCAAGGATAGGAAGAACCAACATAGTGAAAATGACCATAATCCCCAAAATTTTATATAGATTTAATGCAATCCTGATCAAAGTACAATTAGCATACCTCACAGAACTAGAGAAAACATTCATAAAATTCATTTGGAACCAGGAGAGACCTAGAATTGCAAAAGAAATTCTGGGCAACAAAAGCAAGGCGGGAGGCATCAGAATACCTGACTGGAAATTGTATTACAAAGCTACTGTGATAAAAATCAGCATGGTACTGGCAAGAAAACAGACATGAGGATCAATGGCACAGATTAGAAGATGCAGACGCAGCTGTAAACACAGGTGTTTTGCTTCACGCCTGTAATCTCAGCACTCAGGAGACTGAGGTTGGGGAATCACTGTGAATTTGGGGTATCCTGGGCTACGAAGTGAGTTCAAGACCAAACTGAACTGCATAGTAAGAACCTTTCTCAAAAAGACAAACACACTCAGCTACCTTATTTTTGAAAAAGGGGCCAAACATGTTCACTGGAAAAAGATGCCCTCTTTAATAAATGGTGCTGAAAAAAACTATCTGTCTACATCCAAAAGACTAAAACCAGACCCATGTCTATCACCATGCAGTAAACTAAAGTCAAAATGGATTAAAGGTCTAAATATTAATAAACACTAAATCTACTAGAAGAATAAGTAGGCAAAAATCTTGAAGACATAGGGGTAGGCAGAGAGTTCATGAACAAAACCAAAATTGCATGAGAAATTTTCAAAAATCAAACTTTTGCGAATCAAAAGAAATTACCAGAATAAAAAGACAACCCACAGAGGAGAAAAAAATTAGCAAACAGTCCCTCAGACAAAGGACATATCTAGAACATATAAAGAACTGAAAAATATTAAACCCCCAAATTTAAATCTAAAACTGGGCATCTAAAATAAATATGCACCTCTCAGATGCAGAAATACAAATAAATGGCTAATAAATACGTGAAAAAGTTTTCAACATCACTAGTCACTTGAAAGATTCAAATTAAAACAATACTGAGACTTCATCTCACCCCAGAAAGAATGGCTACCATCAAGAAATCAACCAGTAACAAATGCTGGAGGGGCTGTGGGGAAAAAGGAACCCTTTTCCATTGTTGGTGGAAGGGCAGACTGGGGAAACCACTCTGGCAGTCAGTATGGAGATTCCTCAAAACATTAGAATTGGAGGTCCCATTTGACCCAGCTATTCCCCTTCTGGGCATGTTCCCAGAAGGATTAAAATAATCATTGCACCATGGGTGTGATATATGTGCACACATGTTTATAGCAGCACAATATTTCATGGCTAAATATTGGAAACAACCCAAATGCCCATCAACTGAAGAATAGATAAAAAGATGTATATTTATATAGCAGAGTACTACACAGCTGTAAAGAAGGATGGACTCGAGCCTTCTATAGGTAAATGGATGCAACTTGAGACGATGCTCATATGCGAAATAAATTAGTCTTGTATGTGTAGCATCATATTGTCTCCTTCATGTAAGAACATGAAAGAGTAAATAAGATCCAAACTGTGTAATAGATATTGGGAAATGGGAATGTAGCTATGCTCACCATTTCCTCAATGTGATATTGAGGAAAGGAGAAGAGAAGAAAGGGGAAAGGGATATATGGACATAAATGTAGATATAAGACAGCTACACTACTAAGTTCTATTAATTTACTGAGAAGAAAGTCTGTGCTTATACATTTGGTCCGTTTTTCATGCCTGTATCTTGTAACCTGAGCAGTTGCCTTGAAGAAAACAACCAGCAATGTACTAACCCTGGTCACTCTCCTACTGTCTCATTTTGAAATATCGTATCATTGTGTTAGTGTTTCCTCCCTGTAAAATAAAAAAAAGAAAATGTAAGCAAGAAAATATTTCTATTTGGGAGTTCAAGTACCAAGAGAAGAGTGAACTTCAGGGGTTTTAATAAATGAGGAACATTTTGTCTTGTGTTTGTCTGAAGAAAGAAAATTCAGTTAGCAGGGCAGTAATTAGGTTTTATATATTTTTTTAATGTATGACATGTGTGTGCACACTGCCATTATTAATGTGAACCATCAAAACACTCACTGCAGTTTACATCCTGTAAGTGCACCAGACAGCTCCTACCCACTGCCTGCCGCATCACAGAAATTACCATGTGTGGTGCTGGTAGGTGTCCACAGCCTGTTAAAGTATAATTGCAGAACTGTAATTACAGTAGATGCACTACACTCTCATGGTTTCAGAAAACAACTTCCCTTAAATCATAGAAGAGAAAACTGAGTGTTTTCTCAGCAGTTATGTGATTCTATTAAAATAAAATCTACCCAGAGGTGTAAAGCTCACTTTTCCAACAATTGTGACACATTGTTCTGTTATCCTTCACTTAAAATGAACATTACGGTCACAGCAGAGAGCAAAGGGACAAGCAGAAGCGGGCTGTGTTAACGACATCTTACTTGGGAGAAGTTCTTACTTATGTCTTAGTTCACAGGCTATGAAGATTGGTTCTAAATGATAGTGCAGTTTGATAAATATCCATGTCCTCAGGTAATGTCCCTGCCCCTCACCCCCCCAGCCCATCCTCCCCCTTCATATCACCAAAGCGAAGAGCTGTCTGCCCCGGAGGACAGACCAAGGACTGATACACTGCTGACCCACAGTGTCTCTCCCCTCACTATAATCTTTCCTCCAGGTTAAGAAGATGCCATGTCATGATCCCATGAGTCAGACCTGCAGACGTCCTTTTCTGAGGAGTTAGTTCACCCTATTGTCCACAATATCCCATGCTTCCTCAAAATCAGTGACGAGTGTTTTCCATGAGAACTCTCTGGTCAGCTCATCTTCATTCGTGGATGAGTAGCTGTAATTCTCTCATATTTTTGTACTTCCTAGGACTTACTTCTAATTAACAGAAGATGAAATTATTCCTGTGATACTTGGAAGTACATAGCCATTAAAGTGATCTTAGAGATCTCGTTGTTGCCATCTGTATGACATTGTTAGAGGCAGCATCATCTTTTTACCTTAGGGTAATCAAATAAACAACTGGGAAATGTACATGATCATGGTACCAATCTCTGCTCACAAACGTTATCAGTAAAGGTGAAATTGCAGTAAGGATGAAACATGGGAATAAGTCAAAGGAAAGAACACTGGTAAGACCAGGTACCAAGTAAGGCATGGTGGTGTAGAACAAAAACAACAAAAAAATCCTTATTTAAATTAGAAAACATAAACATAAGCTTGGGGGTATATATTTTCAAATTTTCAAAATTGAGTAATTTTTCTGATGTAAATTATTTATTTTTTGGAGCTCTATTTTTAGATCTGCAAATGAGGAAAATTTTCCTCTAAATCTACTTCAGAGTAAGAAGGTATATGTGAATAATTTTTAGAAATGAAGGATGATATTGAATGACAGGACATATAAAAAATTTAAAAGGCATTAAAGGTACCAAGATTTGAAAGCTTAGATATGAAAATTATAATTATGGCCTTGAGACTTCTGCATAAATTAACTATATTCTAGAGTGATGATGTCACTAGCTTGTATTGCTGGTTTTGGTGCTGAATTAAAGTTAGGATATGAGGAATTTTTCAAGGGATAGCTTTCCTAAAATATGTAAACTTTTTTTTCTGAATTCCAATAAAACTTTATTTATAAAAAATATAGTGGATTGGATTTGGTTCACTGACCAGAGTTTCCTAATCCAATGTCTAAATAATATGTGAAGCCCCTTTAAAAGTTTGAAGATTTGTTATTAGTGTATACTAGTTATACAGAAAGTGAATTTCATCTTTCCATATTCACACAAAAGATGAAATCAAACAAATCAATCTGGAAAGAGGCAGCACACAAAATCAAATACAAAGATCATTAACCTTCCTGTGCACCAATAATGAACCGATTGAGATAGGAATCAGGACAGAATTCCACACATAATGTAAGAGTATAACATTCCCAGATTCAGTCAAGCCAAAGCAATGAAGGACTTTCCAGGAAAAATATTAGAACATTGAGGAAAGAAACCGAAGGGGACACTAAAAATGGGCGGAGCTCCCTCATCCAGGAACTGGAAGGTTAGTATTGTTAAGATTATCGCCTTTGCAATTCATGACCGCATTCTTTCAATTAATGGATTATTTTTCCACCCACTGTGCTTTTTCCTTTCATGTTGTTTGGAGCCACTCACTTGAACGGTATTACTTTTTGATCTTTAGTTTGTGTTCCTCCTTGTTATCCTGGGTTTCCTGTCCTCTCCAGGTTAAACCTTTCTTTCTAAAATATCACTGCAAGCAACTCAAAACCAACAAAACATTCTTCAGTTGTCCCCTCTGTTAATGACGGTCAGTACTCCAGAGAGGAGCTTGGTTTTCAGCAAAAGGAAAATAAATCCTGGCCATTTGTGGACTGTTAACTTTAGAGAAAGGGTTGCATCTCCCTTCATTTAATAATCTTATCTTCTTGTTGGATCTCTCTCTCTCTCTCTCTCTCTCTCTCTCTCTCTCTCTCTCTCTCTCTGTCTCTGAGCTACATCTCTAATCCTTTTTTATTTTATTTTTATTTTAAGCCAAGGTCTTACTAAGTTATTAAATTGCCCGTGTTGATTTCAAGTCTGAGATCCTTCTGCCTCAGACTATGAGAGCTTGGATTCAAGGTGTGTATCACCATGCCTGCCTCTTCTTTTGATCTCAAGGGCAGCTAAAAATACCCTAATTTAACTTATTGTGAACAACTGTGAAGTTGTGACATGGATAATACCTGTTCAATCTTTCTGGTCTGTTGACTTAGATATGCTCAATGTTCTGGTCCTAAGCTTTATTTAAGACCTTTTTTCTTTATTACTAGGCTTTTGTGCTTGTTTTATGCTGCATGTAAAATCTCCTATGTATAATTTATTTACCCATAGTTTTGTTGATTCTAAATCCTATATCCAAGGTGCACAACTTCTTACTCTGAAGAATAGATTATTTTAGGGACACCTTCTCAATGAATATTTCCATGGCTCTCACTTGTTCTGGTGATCTATTTGGTACCTCAGCAGAGTTAGCATGCTTTGCCATCCTTGACACTGCTCCATCCCTCATCATGATTGATAAAATTATATGCGCTCACTTTATATCCAAGGCAGTGGATTTGTCTTAGTCAAGTATATACCCTATAGCCAAAGTCAAAATCAATGCTTTTCTTGAAGTATCTAGTAATTCATGAAAATACCCTTTATTCTAATTACCACATTATTTAATTTCTATATGTCTTTCTTTGTTATTATATTTTGATGGATTCAACAGAGATTTCTTGAGCATCCACTAAATGTTCTAGGCACTGCTTGGGCACTAGTAGTTCAGAAGTTATCAAAAATGATAAAAATCTTTGTTCCCATGAAGATAGACAATAAACAATATAAAGAAATTAAGTGTTGCACAATATCAGATAGTAAAGACCAGAAAGGAGGGGGAGGCAAGGAGAGCTGGAGTAGGCACAGGTATTAGTAGAGATTTCATGCAGAAGGCAGGGGGAGGGCCAAACTTTGGAGTCTGCTCAACTGACACCGAGGACAGATTTTTTTTTTAAGAAAAAGAACCCTAATTTGGAAACAGATCTGTCCTGTTCTTTGTGGCTAGAGGACAAGAAAAAGAGAAAAATAAAAGGTCAAATCAGACAGATAATCATGGGAAGAATAATTTCACTACGTACTCATTTTGAGTCTTGTGGAACATAATGAAATCTGTAACTTTCATTCTACATGACATGAGAAAAGCTTGGAGAGATTTTAGTAGCGAAGGACACTGCCATTATATTTGAAAATGATGTCTGGAGAGCAATGTTGAGGACTTCCTGACTGGGAAACAGGTGTGAGTCACACGACAGGTATAATAATCCAGGCAGAGGATGGGGTGTTGGGAAATCTGGGATCTGACAAAGGGATGATCTGCAGGTGGTGGACTTGGACTATTCTTGATTACCTGGATGTGCCTGGGGCAGTCGCAAGGATTCTCGCAAGAGAAAGTCAGGAAGAGGAATTCAGCAATAGAAGCTGTGCCTAAAGAAAGCAGTTTGGTTCCCGTGAGGCAGGAACCCTGAAACAAATGTAGGCAGCTTCAGAACCTAGAGAGAGGCGAGTAATAGATCACTTCCTGAAACCTCCAGAGCTCACTGGTTTTGCCTCCACACCTTTGATGTGAGAAATCTGTGTTTCAAGCCAGTTAACCTCCAGCAATTCATTATGGCCGGGGAAGGAACAAAGAGAGGAGACGTGATGGCAAACCCTCATGGGGATGGAAATAATCCAGAAAACGTGGGGGATGCAGAAGAGGCTGGGAAGCTGCTCCAGCGCTCATCTGAGGGTGGAGAGTGAACGCCCAGTAGAGCTGTTAGCTGTTCCAGCGCACACAGACACTTATTCGCAACAGCTGTACTGAAGGCAGAGAATGAAGAATGACACACTGACAAGAAGACGCAGAAACACGAGTGCCCGCCCTTCTCGGAGTGCTTATACTTTGCGAATAGCATGGGGAGCCCCGATGAGTGGGGCGGATGGGGACAGAGTTCACAGCTCTCTGCATCTGACCAGGAGGGACACTCAGCCAGCTGGGGACGATAGGGCTGGAAAGGAAGTGCGTCCGAGACTGGGAGAGTGAGCCGTGGAAACAGGAGCTGAGAGTATCGAGAAGAAATGACAATGCGGTGAAATCTCTGCACTCCAAGTCTGCGGAGGGACGCTGCTTGGTGTGAGTTGGGCCCGCTCAGTGAGGAGACTAAAACGATGCACTTGTTTTCTTAGCAGAAGAAAGAGCGCAGTGGCCTGCTCGGAGCTGGGGCGCGGGTGAGCACTGCATCTGACCTTTACACCGCGCCTGCCTTCCTAAGCCTCAGCGAAACCGCAGGTCACGCGTACGCCTTCCCACGGGCCACCCTGCCCGGTGCCCTTGCTCCTTCTCCCTCGCAGAGAGGACTCCCCTGGCCACATTATGCCCATAGTTCTTAGCCCGCCCTCTCGCTCTGAGCACGCACGTCTGACTCCCCAGGACGGTCTTAAATCCAACCACGCATCTATCACAGGGAGCGCACAGGAAACGGAAGACCTGAGCAGACCCAGCGGGGCCGTGGGGCCTAGGAGGAGGGCTGACGGTGACCCCATCACGGGTGTGGTGCTGGATGCCTGCTAAAGAAAACAGATGGCCCTTTCATCTCTAGTTCCCATTTGCCATCCTGCACGGCGAGGCCCCAGCCATGATAGGTTTAATATCTCCTCCTCAATATTCTCTCTGACTAGAGTGGGAATTCTTGGAACTATAGCCAGATGTGCAGTGGTTTGCAAGATCTCAATGCTGCAACTGAAAAATGTGCAGGAAAAACTGCGGGTGATCTTTTAGATATTCCCACCATGGTACCGTTCTCTTGGCCCATGGAGGTGCCTTGGTAAGCACATACGCATGCTGGGTTGCTCTAGTGGAGGTGAGGGACGACTCAGAGCCTGAGACTGAGGTAATTTCATCCTAACATAAAACACAGCACCTCTCGGTGGTTATTCTCTCTGGCAGGATTGTAATGATTACTCCGGCAAGCCCTCTGCTCACATCCTTGTGCCTGCTTGTAGGAGTTTTGAGACCAAATTTCTTTTTCTCAGCCCCAGAAGAAGGTTGCAAAACAATTGTAAGTTTTGCTAATAGAAGCTAAATGCTATCTAGAGGCAGTAATTTCTTGAAGGCAATTCAAGTAAGAAACTACATTAACTTACGGAAAGTTAAGACAATTTTCAGACTAGATAAGTAAGTAGTAAAGCAGTAGTCACAAAGAATGTTAGCGCTCATGAATTTTCTCTTAAAGTAGTATTCTGCAGCTAATTTTGAAAAGCTGTGTTATGTGAAAGCAATGTGTTGGCCTGTAAAATATTAGTGTGCAGGTACCTGAACCCTATGCTTATCTAACTAGATGAGAAGGTAAACATACTGCACTCACACATAGTAAGAGCTCACAGCCAGAGCCAAAATAGCCTGGTTATCTAGAGGCGTTGCCTGAATAATTGGGACTCCTGTGTGTGTCCCCTCCCGCGTGCAGCAGCACTGGCTGAGTTTCACATCACACCTCACATTCTCCCTCATCTGGTGACATGGACAGGAAACTCTGCCCTGCATACTCGAGGTGTTCAGCGTATTTTGTTTAGTCTGTGTGTTTGTGTATCTGTGTGTGTCCATCTTGTGTGCGCAGAGAGAGACAGAGGAAAGTTGAAAGAAGAGATAGAGAAAAGATGGGGTTAGTTCTACCGGGAACCGTCAGGAATAATTCTCCTTGAGTCAGAGTCACGCGAGGCAGGAATGAAGGGCTGCAGCACAGCGCATGTGAGGGCCCTGACCCTCCCCTCAGGGTTCTGTCATCTCCACACAGTGATCCGGGCAGAGCGCCTGAGGGTTTGGCTTCTTGGCGATGACCTGAGTCTTCAGTCCTCTTTAAATGGCACTAACTCATTTTGCAGAAGGAAGGGCAAGGCCACAATTTGTGGCCTTGGAAACACACGAGATGATGAAGGAGGGCATTTTTCAGAGAAAGATCCCAGGTTTCCACATCACACATCACGAGGACCAGCACACGCCGCTGGAGCATTCATGCTTGGAAGAGGGGAGATGCGCCTTTGATGACCACATCTTTGTTTCTCCGCTGCTTGGTTTCTAGGACAGAGCACGCCAGACTGAGACCCTTCGAGGTCAAACACATAGAACCCAGCTTTGTGGAGCAGCACTGTGATTCAGGCACGCTGGGGAGCTAAGCGAGGAGCGTTGCAAGTCTGAGCCCTGGCCGGCACCCTAGAGATCTAGCAAGAGCCTGTCTAGAGATAAAAGAAAAACATAAAATAAAGATCTGGGGCTGTAGCCCAGTGCAAAAACTCTGACTTCACCCCCCACACACACACATTCACACACTTGCAGAAAGACACCTTTTGCTCGCGGTTCTGGAGGCCAGAAGTCTGCCGTCAGAATACCCTTGGTGTTGGGGTTGGAACAGATTCCCTCTTCCTGGCCACAGGATGGCTGGTGGCTTTGCCTCCCTTCTGGATATGTCTTCCTGCCTTACTGGCTTGGGAAAGAAACACTGATTTATATATGACTCCTATAAACCAGGTGAGGTAACACGCATCTCTTATCCCAGAGCATCGGAAGCTGAGGCAGAAGGATTGCAAGCTTCGGTCCTGCCTGTGCAAGTTAGACCCCATCTCAAAAATAAAAGCTACAGTAGGCTGGAGATACAGATTAGTGCGAACACCCTGGGTTCAATCTTTGGTGCAACACATACACATGTGCACGTGCACGCGTGCGCGCGCACACACACACGCACACGCACACACACACAGAGGACTTCTTTAAATGTGTTAAACTTGGCACATTTGCAATTTAGGGGTTAATAATCTCTAACAAAATAAAAGTGAGGCCTTATTTGCCTGCTATTTGGGTCACGATGGAAATTGGGGAGTTGGGGCAGCACAAAGTTAGGAGACATAGGAATCCTGGGCTGTTCCCCAAAGAAGTAAATTGCCAAAATTCCTGCCCCTCGGCATGACTGGCAAATCCTGGTGATGTCCTTTGCCTCCCACCTTCAAGGCGGAGCTGCCCCCTTCCCTCAGATGGGCACACCCACAACAGCCTCCCACTGTGGTCACCTTCACAGATCACGTTTTCATGTCTTGTGCTCGTGCCTCCTTTTCTAAATCAGAACAAAATATTTCAGTGAGTGTGGTGGGAAGGGAGAAATGTCCACCTGATCGGCTTTGGGACCCACGTGGAGGACTGACGTCACACACTTAGGAGTAGGTTTGCAGAGGTCTTTGGGTGTATGGCCTGGGGGTCCACCACCCTTTTCACTCTGACGGTCTTCCTTGTTCTGCTTCCCAGATGCCACAGACCTGGGTTAGGCAGCTTTTCCCTCCATGCCCTTCCACCCTCACGCTTCTGCATGGGACCCAGCTACCGTGGACTGAATCTTTTGAAACGATGAGTCCAGTAAACCATGTTCTCCTCTCAGCTCTGAGCTTTAGGTACTGTGACCCAGTGATGGGAAAGTGGACTGAAACAAAGACTATAAACTTGATAGTAAGAATGTCAATACCGCACTCTTCGGAGGGAAATATCTAAAATAAGCACAATAGTTGTGATTATAAAATAATGTGAATATATTGATACAAAATACTTTCAGAATAACAAAACACTTTCAGAATTACTGTTTAATTATGTAAAGGCTCAAAGAGCATTGTGAGGTTGATTACACATAAGAAACTTAAAGAATAAACATGTAAAGCACTTAGCCATGGTCATGTTGATGGTGCTCTTACTATGTTGTTAGGAAATTTGTTTTATTTTTCATAAAATAAGAAATAATTTACCTCTGGTTTTTCAAGTTGATGCTTTTTGTCTACAGTGAACCATACTGGGCTCTGATGGGAAGAAAATTAGATGAAATGATGTCTCTGTATTTGAACAAATCACATGTCTTTAATTGCACAGTTGCAGTTGTGTTGATGCTCCGAACTGATTGAAAATGTGACCATTTCATCTTTGGGGAAGAGAATGAAGTTGTACGATGCTGGATCTGGGGAATAAGGTGGTGAAGGACATGCTGGAATCAGCGTAGTGAAGTCGAGGAGAGTGCTTTGAAGGGCATTGATGGCAGTGTATCTTTCCTTGCAATTTCCTAAAAATATTAACATCCAAAACATTTGTTAATTGCTTTGTGTGTGTGTGTGTGTGTGTGTGTGTGTGTGTGTGTGCATTTAAAACACGCAGTGTACATACACACCAGACAAAGGCACACGTATGTGCACATATTTGATGCCACGTTTAGGATACTCTTTTAGATCAACAATATCCCCCTTGACCTTGCTCGCACAGTCAGAGCTTCTGGAATGTGACTGAATCACAGCTATGACGTGGCTGACTTTTAGACTACGATGTGGGGTCTGATCAGCAGAAGTGGTCGCTGAGGTGTGACCTGCAAGACTGCACCATCTCCCTCCGTGGCTCCACACTTCACTCCCTGCTTCCTGACAGCTGTGAAGTGAGCAGCTCTCCTCTGCCCAGTCCCAATCTCCATGGTGTTTTCTTAGTCAATTTAAGTCTCTTCCTTAAATTGTAGGTATAGGGTGTTGTTCTGAGCAGTGAGGAAAGTAACTGAGACAATAGTGTATATAAATACATATGCTGGACATGTCTCTCTATATTTATGCTGTATCTATGTTCATCTATTTCCAGGCAAATGACCTTGCAAAATTGACTTGACGTCAGTATTCTCCTTAGTACCGTAGGCTGGAGATACCATGGAATTCACAGGACTTTTATTGGGAAGTATAATAGAACCAACACGAGCACCATGGGTGTGTCAAACCCATGTTTATTCCTTTGAATATTTCTTTTTTTATTTTAAAAATAAACAAAAGAAAATATATTAACAAACAGATAACCATTTACAAAGTAGCACAAGAATAGTACATGCAATACTAAATTACAGACAAGGTGACAGGAAATTAACACTGGTTGCTGCATTACATAATGATAACTTCAAAGTGCATACTCAGGAAAACAAATATAGACATGCAAGATTGATCAAATAGTTAATCACGACCTGTTCCTTTCAACAAAGCCAGGGAAGTCAATAGCACAAATATGTTAGCTCTCCTGCATATAGGCACATACATAATTATCCCTTTCTTCCTCTTCTCTTTTCCCTCATCCCTGTTGCTCTTTACTTTTGAGCAGTTTCCCTTTGTTTCACGATGCTTATATACCTCCTAATTTTTATTCACACTTTCAGGTTCTTACATTAGTGATACAATACACTGCTTACATATGCAGGTCTGATTTATTTCACTTACGAGTATGGTCTCTACTTGTGACCATTTACCTATAAAAGCCTCAAGTTTATCTTTCTTTTTAGCTGAGTAATATTCCATTATTTAAAAATTCCATAATTTTTTTATCCAATCCTCAGTGGATGGACATTTCAGCTGCTTTCGTGACTTAGCTATTACAAATTGCACTGCTATAAATGTGGGTGCACATATATCTCTGTGATATGATGTTTTCAAATCTTCTGGGAAAATAACCATAAGGGGAATAACTGGGTTGAATGGGACCTCTAGAGCTAGTTTGCTGAGGAATTTGCTAACTGATTTCCAAGTGGTTTCATCAGTCTGCATTCCTACCAGCAGTGGACAAGAGTTCCTATTTCTCCACAGCCTCGCCAGCATTTGTTATTGGTTGATTTCTTAATGCTATCCATTCTTACTGGGATGAGATGCAATCTCAACGTTTTTTTAATTTGCATTTCTCAAATGACTAATGATGTTGAATATTTTCTCATGGATTTATTTGCCATTTGTATTTCTTTATCTGAGAAGTGTGTATTCATCTCAGCTGCCCGTTTTAGGATTGTGTCTTTAAATTTGGGGAGGATGATGTTTGATAATTCTCTATATGTTCTAGATAGAAGACTTTTGTCCCAGGAACAGCCAGCTAAGATTTTTTCCCAATTTGTGGGTTTTCTTTTTACTCTGCTGGTGATTTCTTTAGATGTGCAAAAACTTTTCAGTAAGATGAGGTCCCCACTGTTGATTCTTTGAAGTATTTCCCCTGGAATTTGGTTTTTGTTCATGAACTCTCTGCCTATCCCATTCACAGCAGAATTATATAAAATATTCAGAGATGATTGAATGCCAACACTCCTGAAACTTTTCAATGAAATTGTAAAGGAAGCAATTCTCCCTAACTCCTTTTTAGTATTATACTAATACCAAAACCTGAGAAAGGCCCAACCAAGAAAGAGAACTACAGACCAATCTGCTTAATGAACATAGATGCAAAGATACTCAAAAAAATACTAGAAATAGAATGCAGCAAATCATCAAGAAAATCAGCCACCACGACCAAATTAGGTTCATTCCAGGAATGTAGGGATGGTTCAATATTTGCAAATCAATTCATGTTATACACCATATCGATAGAGCCAAAGACAAAATCCATGGGATCATCTCAATAGGTCCAATAAAAGCTTTTGACAAAGTCCAACATATATTTAGGATAAAAACCCTACAGAAAATAGGAATAGATGCCTTTTACCTCAATCTGATCACAGCCATCTATGACAAACCAACAGCCGACACCATACTAAATGGACAAAAACTGAAAGCTTTCACTTTAAAGTCAGGAACAAGTCAAGGATGTCCACTGTGACCACTACTATTCAACATAGTTCTGGAAGCATTAGACAGAGCAATTAGGCAAGAGACAGAAATAAAAGGAATAAGGATAGGAAAGGAAGAAGTGAAATTATCACTATTTGCAGATGACATGATACTTTACATGGAAGACCCCAAAAACTCCACCAGAAGACTCATTGAATTAATAAATTCAGTAGTGTAGCTGGATACAAAGTCAACACCCAAAAATCAGTAGCATTCCTGTACACAAACAACAAACAGACTGAGAGAGAAATTAAGGAAACCATACCTTTCACAATAGCGTCCAAGAAATTGAAATATTTAGGAATCAGTCTAATAAAACAAGAAAACGATCTATTCAATGAAAACTACAGTACTCTGAAAAAAGAGATCGAAAAGGACTTCAGTAAAGAGAAAAACATTCCTTGCTCATGGATAGGAAGAACCAATATTGTGAAAATGGCCCTACTACCAAAATTGTTGTACAGATTCCATGCAATTCCCATTGAAATACCATTAGCATACATCACAGATCTAAAGAAAACATTCCTAAAATTCATCTGGAAGCAGAAGAGAACCAGAATAGCAAAAGCACTCCTGGGCAATAAAGATAAGTCAGGTGGAATCACAATTCCTGACCTGAAATTATACTACAAAGCTACTGTAATAAAATCAACCTGGTACTGGCTAAAAAGCAGACCCAAAGATCAATGGAACAGACTGGAAGATGCAGCCACAACCATAAATACACTCAGCCACCTAATCTTTGACAAAGGGGCCAAACAAGCTCACTGGAAGAAAGACAGCCTCTTTAATAAATGGTGCTGGAAAAATTGACCTGACACTTGCTGAAGACTGAAAATAGACCCACATCTATCACCTTGCACCAAACTGAAGTCAAAATGGATCACAGATCTCAATACTAAAACAGAAACACTAAATCTATTGGAAGAGAAATTAGGTAAAAAGCCTTTTAATATTTCTAGTGATGAATTATTAACAACTTTATGAGTTTTATTATATTAAACAATTAGTTCTTAATGGGAAAGTTTTACAAATAAAGTATTGTAGTTTTTTTTTTTTGTCTTTTTTTTTTTTAATTTTATTTTAAAGACAAAAGAATGGAGACATATGAACCAGAAAAGCCATAAACAATACAGAAAATACAAAGTTATACAGAATATAGTAGGGAATTAGAACTGGATGTTGTATTACATAGTTATCTTCACATTAGTTAACACAAAAACATTAAAGGAAATACCAAATTATAGATAA